>APFE030140026.1:0-24078 GCA_000404065.3 Pinus taeda
CTTGAGTAACTACCCAAACGTAGGACCACGGGTATGCTCCTCTCACCCTAGAAGTAGTTATTTATGGCATAAACGGTTGGTTGTGTGTGTGTTTCTTAACTTAGATAATCTTCCGTCTGCTAAGGTTTCACCCAAGAACCTTAGGGGAAAACTTCCCGCAACAGACACTCCCAATCATTTGCATCCAGAATTGCCCCAAGTGAATACTCGATAATATTGAAGTTGTAATTTCAACTGCAGCACGCTTTACTTCAGAAAAACCATGCAGTTCTCCTTCTGCGATGCGATCATATCGTAAATCGCATCATTTTACCCCTTGCCTCATTGTGTTTATCTTTTTTTCTGTGATTGCGATCTTGCGGTGCGATCGCACATCGCAGATCACAACTTTTGCCCATCGAGCGTTAAGCCCTCCGTTTTGTATCCGCCGATTGCGATACTGCGATACGATATCATCGCACATCGCACAGCGCCGCTTTTCACCTCGTCTCATCCCTTGATAACTTTTTCTTGTGTGATGTGTTCCTGCCGTTCATTTGTAGATTCGACGACTGAGATTCATTCTGGCTTGTGTTTGCCACCGCCATGCCTTATTTATGTTTTAATCTAATTTTGTGTTCCCAAGGAAGAAAGAAGGCTGTGTGCCATTACTACTCACCAATAGCATTAAAGAAGAGAATGGTCGAGAACAAGAGGGACAAGCCTCGAGTAGCTAAAAGCACTAACAAGCTATGGGTTTCATTTACTGTTTACTGCGTCTACCCCAGCAGAGCACCAGAAAGAGACGATTCTGTTAGAGGCTCATCTTAGATTGTAAATGTGGTTGGTGGTTCATCAAGACTCCTCCACGCATAACCTAGTAGAGATTTTTTTTGTAATAGATGATATATATATACCCAGAACAACGATGTAACAAAGAGTGACGAATGTGAGTAAGACCACAGCAGTGCAGAACGCAACAACGTAAAATAAAAGAGAACACAGTAGTGTTATTGTAATCCCTCTGATGGAGGAAGACCAATCTTTTGTAACAACAGTCTTTTAATGAATACAAGTTTTATGTGTGTTGCTGTAACTTTGTCTGCAGCAAACAAATTTTAGTTTCCGTTTTGTTAAAATCCTGTGTTTGGAACAGAGAGTCATTTTCTGTTCTGTTCTGTGATTTTGTTTTTGGAATTTTACCAGAATCAATTCCCAACAATTGGTATCACAGCTTGTCCAGGCTCTTTGAAGGTGTCAAAGAAGCTGAAGGAAGGTTTCTTGCTGCAGAAGCTTCACCAGTAGAGTGAAGACACAGTCAAGAAAGGTTTCAGGTATTTCTCAAAGTTTTTTTTTTGTGTTGTTGCTTAAGACACCAACACTAGCATGGGTATGTTTAATACTCAACTCCCACGGTTTAATGGGAAAAACTATGACTATTGGGAAATAACCATGAGAGCCTTGTTTTCCTCACAAGATTTATGGGAATTAGTTGAATATGGGTTTGAAAAACTAGCAGATGAAAATGAGTTTAACAGATTAACTCAAGTAGAGAAAGACCTGTTGAAAAGCAATAGGATGAAGGATTCCAAAGCCCTCGTATTTTTATATCAAGCAATGCATGAGAGTGTGTTTCCAAGGATAGCAGTAGCAAAGACATCCAAAGAAGCATGGCAAACTCTCAAGACAGCCTATCAAAGCATGGAGAAAGTGAAGACAACAAAACTACAATTGCTGAGGAGAGATTTTGAGAATCTATGCATGAAGGAGTCAGACAATATTGACTCATTCTTCACACATGTGATTGGTTTGGTCACACAGATAAGGTCTCATGGAAAAAGTCTTGAAGAAAGGAGGATTGTGGAGAAACTATTGAGGGTCCTTCCCTCAAATTTTGATATGATTGTCACCACCATAGAAGAGACAAAGGATCTCTCAAACTTTTCATTTGATGAAATTCATGCATCACTGATAACACATGAGCAGAGGTTGAGTAGAAATGAAAACTCATCTCTAGAGCAAGCCTTCAAGACTCAGATGTCCTTTGGAAGAGGAAGAGGTCAAGGCAAAGGAAACAAGAGAGGAAGAGGCAAAAGCCAAAACAGAGGTGGAAGAAACAGTCCAGCAAATGATCAAGGAAGAGGCAACAATCCAAATCAGAACCAACGCAAAGGCAACAGCCAACAAAGTGGAGAATACCATGCTCAAGGACAAAGGTATGAAAAATCCAATGTCCAATGCTATTATTGTAAAAAATATGGGCACTATTCCAATGAATGTAGGAAGAAACAACATGATATAAATAATAGATCTAGTGCAAATATCACTAGAGAAAATATCAGCCAAGATAATGTATTGTTAGCTTGTAATATGGCTGAAGCAAACAGTGAAGACATATGGTTTCTAGACTCCGATTGCAGCAACCATATGACATGAAACATAGCCCTGTTTTCTGCTTTAGATCAAAGTGTGAAGTCACAAGTCACACTTGGGATTGATAGTAAAGTTTCAGTTTGGGTAAAGGAGAAATTAAAATATTTACAAAGAAAGGTGAAAAGAAAACCATAGCAAATGTATATTATGTTCCTGGAATGAAATGTAACCTCTTAAGCATTGGGCAGCTTGTTCAAAAGGGTTACAATGTTTTCTTTGTGAATGATGTATGCACCATCATGGATAGAGCACCCAACAAACGATGTATTGTTGAAGTGAAGATGACGAGGAACAGGATGTTCCCTCTCAGAATAAGGGAAGATTGGAAAAACAAAGAAGTAATTGCAGAAGTTACCCGAGAGGCTTTCCAAAGCGTACCAAAAGATGAAAATTGGTTGTGGCACTTGAGATTTGGACATCTCAACTTTGGAAGTCTTAATTTGTTGAGCAGAAAAGGAATGGTAAGAGGATTACCATTGATAGAGAAACCAGACAGCCTTTGTGAAGGTTGTATATTGGGAAAACAACATAGAGAAACTTTTCCATCAGGAAAAAGCATAAGGGCAAAGGCACCCTTAGAAATTGTCCACTCAGATTTATGTGGACCAATGCAAGCTCCATCACTTGCAGACAGCCAATATTTTCTATCATTCATTGATGATTTTACTAGAAAAAATTGGGTTGACTTTCTAAAGAACAAAAGTGAAGTGTTTGAAAAATTTCAGAATTTCAAAGCACTTGTGGAAAACCAAAGCGGGTCACATATCAAAGTTCTAAGAACTGACGGAGGAGGTGAGTATATCTCCAAAGAATTCCTATCGTTTTGTAGAGAAAATGGAATTCACAAGAAATTTACAGCTAGGTACACCCCGAAGCAAAATGGAGTAGCTGAAAGAAAGAATAGGACCATCATGGATATGGCGAGGAGCATGTTAAAGGCAAAGCATTTTCCAAATGATTATTGGGCTGAAGCTGTAAACTGTGCAGTATATATTCTGAATAGGTGTCCTACAAAAGTAGTGATGAACAAAGTGCCGGAAGAAGCATGGAGTGGGAGAAAGCAAAGAGTGACCCACATGAAAGTTTTTGGATGTGTGGCTTATGCACACATTCCAGATCAGCTAAGGAGGAAGTTGGACATCAAAGGGGACAAATGTATTTTCATTGGATACACCGAGGAATCAAAAGCCTACAGGTTGTATATCCCATCTACCAAGAAGTTTTTTGTGAGCAAATATGTTCAATTCATTGAGGAGAAAGATTGGGATGGAAGCATAGAGAAAACAATAAATGTTAAGAACTGTTTGTCTCATGATGAAGATGATGATGAGATGGCTGAAATGCATCCCCAAACAGTAGTGCCAACACAAGGGCAGCAAGCGAGACCCTTGAGGAGAAATGAGAGTGCTTCTCCAAGCACACCACAAGGAGGAAATTCAAGTGCTTCTTCAAGCACTTGCACACCAAATGAAAGAGGTAAGAAGTTCAGAAACTTAAGTGATATTTATGATGAAGGAATGAATTCCTTGTTTGCTTTGTATTGTCATGTTGATGACCCTGTTCATTTTGAAGATGCAATTCAATATAAGAAATGGATAAAAGCCATGGATGAGGAGATCAATGCCATAGAAAGAAACAAGACATGGGATTTGGTTGAGCTACCAAAAGGTAAAGAAGCCATTGGAGTTAAGTGGGTCTATAAGACCAAAAGCCATGCTGAAGGATCGACAAGCACAAAGCAAGACTTGTTGTGAAAGGCTACAAGAAGCAACAAGGCAAAGACTATGATGAAACATTTGCACCAGTAGCAAGGAAAGAAACAATCAGAACAATGTTGTCTATTGCGGCAGAACACTAATGGAAGATTTATCAGATGGATGTTAAATCTGAATTCCTGAATGGAGTGTTAAAAGAAGAGGTTTAAGTTGAACAACCTCCAGGCTATGAAGTTGAAGGCCAAGAGCATAAATTCTGCAAACTGAAGAAGGCTCTTTATGGGCTGAAGCAAGCTCCAAGAGCATGGTACAACAGAATAAATGCTTATCTGATTGAGAATGGGTTTGATAAGTGTGATGGTGAACCCACAGTCTACATAAAGGAGAATGATGGGAAGATTCTTATTGTTGTTTTATATGTAGATGATTTGATTTTCACTAGCAATGATGCTTCTCTCATTGTTGATTTCAAAGCAGTCATGAAAAGTGAATTTGAAATGACTGACTTGGGCTTCTTAAGATATTTTCTTGGAATTGAAGTAGACCAAAGTGAAAATGGTGTTTTCATTTCTCAAGTTAAATATGTAGAAGCAGTGTTGAAGAGATTTAACATGCAGAACAACAAGGCAACTGTGACTCCAACTGTAATGGGGTTGAGATTGACCAAAGGAGACAACAGCAAGGATTTTGATCCAAAATTAAACAAGAGCATAGTTGGCAGCCCTATGTACTTGACTGTAACTAGGCTGGACATTATGCACGTTGTGAGTTTAATCTCCAGATTTATGGAAAGACCGAAAGAGACTCATTGGCAGGCAACCAAGAGGATTCTAAGGTATGTGAATGGAACGAAGGGGTTTGGTATTTTATACTCCTCTTCTGAAAGTTTCATGTTGACTGGTTACACTGACAGTGATTGGGCTGGAAGTGTATATGATCGGAAAATCACATCTAGTTATGTTTTTCACATGGGTTCAGGAGATATTTCATGGGCTCAGGAGCTATTTCATGGGCTTCTGAGAAACAACCTATCATGGCGTTGTCTACAGCAGAGGCAGAATACGTGGCATCTATAGCAACAATGTGTCAAGCGGTTTGGATGAGAAGAATGCTAAGGAGCCTATGCCAAGAGCAAGCAAAAGCAATGGTTATTTGTTGTGACAATAGCTCAGCTATTACGTTGTCCAAGAATTCTGTGTTTCACAAACGAACGAAACATATTGATACAAGGTTCCATTACATCAGAGAATTGGTGAACAACAGAAAAATTGTTTTACAACATTGCAGCACTCAAGAACAGGTTGCGGACATTCTAACCAAACCTTTGGGATAGAAAGGTTTTGAGTACTTGAGGAAATGTCTGGGTATGATTGATAACCCAGTAGTTGAAATTAAAGGGGAGTGTTGAAGTTTTAATTTCAACTGCAGGACGCTTTACTTCAGGAAAACCATGGAGTTCTCCTTCTGCGATGCCATCATATCACAAATCGCATCCTTTTACCCCTTGCCTCATTCTGTTTATCTTTGTTTTCTGTGATTGCGATCTTGCGATGCGATCGCACATCGTAAATCGCAACTTTCGCCCATCGAGCGTTAAGCCCTCCGTTTTGTATCTGTCGATTGCGATACTACGATATGATATCTCGCACATCGCACATCGCCGCTTTTCACCTTGTCTCATCCCTCGATAATGTTTTCTTGTGCGATGCGATCTCGCCGTTCATCTGTAGATTCAATGACTGAGATTCGTTTTGGCTTGTGTTTGCCACCGCCATGCCTTATTTATGTTTCAATTTACTTTTGTGTTCCCAAGGAAGAAAGAAGGTTGTGCGCCATTATTTCTCACCAACAACATTAAAGAAGAGAATGGCGGAGAACAAGAGGGACGAGCCTCAAGGAGCTAAAAGCATTAACATGCTATGGGTTTCATTTACTGTTTATTGCGTCTACCCCAACAGAGCACTAGAAAGAGACGATTTGTGTCAGAGGTGCATCTTAGATTGTAAATGTGGTTGGTGGTTCATCAAGACTCCTCCACGCATAACCTAGTAGAGATTTTTTTTGTAATAGATGATATATATATACCCAGAACAACGATGTAACAAAGAGTGACGAATGTGAGTAAGAGCACAACAGTGCAGAACGCAACAGCGTAAAAGAAAAGAGAACACAGCAGTGTTGTTGTAATCCCTCTGATAGAGGAAGACCAATCTTTTGTAACAACAGTCTTTTAATGAATACAAGTTTTATGTGTGTTGTTGTAACTCTGTCTGCAACAAACAAATTTTAGTTTCTGCTGTGTTAAGATCCTGTGTTTGGAACAGAAAGAGTCGTTTTCTGTTCTGTTATGTGATTTTGTTTTTGGAATTTTAGCAGAAAAAATTCCCAACAAGTAAATCTCAATTGAATGGAACAAATGTGAAATGATTTTCACAGTTATAGTCTTGTGAAACACTACTAAAAAATCAGATACTTCGATTTCTAACTTAACAATATAACTAGATGCACCTTTAGGCTTTGCCTGTTGACTTTTCCATTCCATTCTTTCTCATGTGTAATATTTTACAGGTTGTCTGAAATTAAATTAAAATTGTGATTATTTCTTAGTCTTCAAGCGCGCTGATGGTTGGTTGTGTAGAGTTATTAAGGTTATCTGATTGTTTGAGGTTTAGTATTTGGAATTTCAATCTTCCCCATAATATCACTGTCCCCGTTCTTTAATTCTCAAGAAACTTTTGTAGTGATAACTAATCATGTTTAGATAACATAATAAGACCAGACAAGATAATATATCATTTATATTGGGTTGGATTAGAGAGATAATAAATTATTATTATAATATAATTTTCTTTGCTTGGTGACATTGGAGAATTCGTACTGTAACAGTGAAATATTTCCCTGAAAGGGTATTTGGGTTATTATTATTAAAGCATTTTGATTGACCAAAGCTTCAGAGTTATAAACCATTCTTATTACTTTTGTGGCAAAGCATGTTTGAGATTAATTATAATAGAAATAATCATAACACATTAAATCACACTAGTTTGATATGTTTATTTCCCATGGTGGCAATTAAAAACTATTAAAATTATTTAATACTACTTTATAAACTATAGGTGTATAATAATATGGTGTAATTGTTTTCTTGGTTAATTATTTCTCTTGAACCATTATTTTGAACAACAATAACCTTTTTTGCATTAAAGTATAAACATTTGGCCAGATCCCATGAACCAAAAGAATTTAGGTGAATGTCCGGCAAACATGAGGAGGTGAGTTTATATCCAAGTCTTCACTTGGAAGGACTATAAAATTTATTTGTAGAGAGAGGTGGTTAATTTCAAATCCTAAAAACCAAGTCGTAGGGTAAGACATACCAATAGCATAAAGCAATAGGACAATGCTTGCCCTAAGAATTGATGCCTTTTGCATATGCTCAAACATAGAGAATTGAGTCAATTAAGAAAACTTGTCAACCAAAATATGACATAGAGGGGCTTAGAAGGTTTCATGATGCATTATACTAGTTAAATAAATATTACTAACCATTAATCATTACATACCAATTAAAGAACACAAACACTTGGGCACAGAGTGAATAAAAGACATTACACATGACCTTGGTAAAAAAATTGAAATTTTAAATATGCACACATTTATTCACTCACATACACATTCACATGCCACAATAAATATCCCTCTAACAACGTTCTCTTTTGATTATTAAATCAAATCATCGTTACAACAATAGATCTTCTTATCTCACCTAGATCATTTAAATACTCTTCCCAAAATCCTTATTACAAGCATAGAGTTACAATTGGAGATTGTGAATCAAATTATTGGAGATTGTGAATCTTAATTTGAGGAGCATGACAACCCTTTCTTATTATTTCTCTCTTTGCACAACTAGCCTTGCATATCTTTATATAGTTTTGGCCTATTGATATTTTCCAATTTAACTCAAGCTTTTTTGATAGACTCAACTCTAACTGCTTTGACGAGATCCATCCACTTCATGCTCGCTTGGTCCATGCTCACTTGATTCTTTCAACTATAACAATTGAATTCTCCTTTTGCAAAATAGGTGACTTCCAAAATAACTACTTGGTCTTCTCCTTGTCACTTCCTTCTTTTCCACTATTGTCTTCCGTCTAATTTAACCATTTGAGAGTAGCTTCTTTTTAGCTTTTGGTTTCTTCTTTTTCGGCTACCATTTTTTGACCAAAATTTACAATTTAAAAAATCAAGGACCTAATAACACATACCCTCCTAATCCAACCACAACAATCTTCTCCTTAATCTTGTTCCTATGTGCGTGCTATGGATCCTTCTTTGCTTCATGTTTCTCGTACTGCATAAGAACAGTTTTATATCAAAATGTTCGTTGACTCAGAGTTTTGGATGTTAAAATAAATATGAGCTGATATAATCCCTAAAGCTAGAACAGACTCATACCCATAGCCAACAAAGGCATACCCACCTTGAAAGATATGTCAGAGGTGCCATTTTGTTCTATTTAGATCTTTGTCTACCAACTACCGCATTGGGGATTGCTGAGACATTTCCTACACATAAAAAGAAAAACACAGGTAAAATAAACATTATTTTCTAAAAACTTCATTGAAAACTATAGAGTAGGGGCTTAAGCAAGAGAAATAAACTAGAGATGGAAGACACTCAAAAGCATGCCTCATGAGAACAGAGAAACCCCAATGAGTACTTTGTTAGAAATAATCACAACCCTATTCATATTTCGGTGAAGTATAAGCGATCTATGATGATGATTGCTCCCTAATCAGTGAACGACAAGAGTAGTTGCTAGTCTATGGATTCACCATTAAATCTACAGTTCAGCAAGTGTATAAATTACAATGCTTAGTAATGAAATAAACAAGCTCTCTGTGTGAGCCTTCATTTTTGATATGATATTAGAGCTAAGATTTGAAGCTTAACGTTTCGATGAGAGTGAGGAATTGGCGTATCTGTGTTGGAGCGTCGAGCTTGTATTCAACCAGCGTGTGCTGCTGATCATAGTGAGGAGGCGTATTTAACTTGTTTGCAAGACGAGAGTTGGGAGATATGCTCCATTTCAAGTCCAACATTTTGGAGGATCCGGGGAGTAAGACTGATGTGTACGCTTGCAAATCCTGAAGTTGTTTGTTGCAATAGTGTGCTGGCTTGCAGAGCCTGAAGTTGCTTGTTGTGTGTCATTGTTTTGAGGCATCAATAGGTTATGATTGTTTCCATTGCATCTATGGTTATTACAGTGCTTGGTGCGTTATTTAGTTTTTCTAAAGTGGAGTTAATGTGCATTCTTTTAATTGTTTTGATCTGTGAATTTATGAATTCAAAGCTTGATGTGTGCTAGGGAAAGTGTAGTGTGCTCATCTACCTCTCTTGCTATAGGTGAATATATGTATCGATGGAGATTTGGGAAAGGGAGGAGTGGACGTGGCAATGATCTGGTGGTGAGGTTGCTTCTTGCATCATCAGTTGTTGATACGTTTATTGCCAATGTTAGTGGATGGATGACCATTAGAAAACTTTGATGTTTGTTTTCTTGGTGAATTTACAGAGGAGTCCTAGGCATTGGAAGGGTCATAGGAGTTACTATTTATAAATATCACTTCATCAAGCCATGTCTGACGATGTGAAAGGAGAATTATCCTACATGCAATATAGTTCCTTTGTAAATCTTGGAATGTGAGGATTGCACAGATCATGACACCTAGGTGGGATGATGTGGCGTAGATCATAGAGTGGAACTGAGAAGTTGCTAATGGGGTGACCTCATGTTCATGTTGTTCATGTGAAGGAACCTAGGTTTATTGGGTGGCTTCTCCCTATCGCAGAGGCTCGACCTTGATAGAGAGTCCTAAAAAAATCTCAGTTCTCGACAAAAATATGAATGAATTCCTCCATGGCTTTCCCGTGAATATATCTATATTCCATATTTTTGCGAGGTGTTCAATGCTTGAATTGGTAGCGCTATTTGGAGTCGAGCCGAACAAGTATTTCTATTGAAAATTTGGTGGTCTAAAAGTGTCTTAGAAAATATCGAGGATTATCAAATTGTATGTCGTTGTAGTTCTACCACCCAGAATTATGCACTTCTCAGATGCGAAATTGTGGTTTTCTCACGGATATTTAGAGGGCGTTGAGGTGATTAGGAGAGAGTGGTGAGGTCTAACAGTACGAGAGAGTGTATACCATTGTTCAAATTTGTGAGGAGCATGAAAGAGAAGTGATGGGTAAATAAAGGAGACTCAAACACGTGCAAAGAGAACTAAAACCTAACAGGAGGAAGAGTTAAAGGGTAGAAACTGTATATTTTTTAGTTCAATATGAAGTGTTTCCAATTGAAACTGAAGGATCTAACGCTGGTCAAAATGTAGATCTGGATTAATGCAACGAGAATTTGATGACATAGATGAAATTATGAAAATGTTAATGCTAGATCTTCACTCTTTATCAAGTATAAATTATGAAATATGAGAAATTGAAATAAAAACAATACTATGGAAGGTAGATTTATTGAATCATGTTGAAGATGATTTTGTTAATTGGAACCATGATATGAGTAGATATGCATCAACATTACATATTATAACATCTTCATTAAAGGAAAACATCTTATTCAATATATTGCATGAATATTGTGAGGTTCAAAATGCAAAAGTATTGTGGGGCATTTTAGAAATGAAGTACAGTTTGAATGAGGCTCAAGATGAAAGTATTTTTATTGAAAATGATGATTTTTCTTTCATTCTCATAATTGATTGTGAAAGTGAAGATTGGAACACTGGGGATGCCATGATGGATGATGATGTGTGCTTGTAATTGACGAAACATGTGATGATGAATAAACAACCATTGATGTAGAATCTGAATGTTTTTATTAAGACATTCTCTTTGATGCAGAGATGTATGAAGTCAAATTTGATAAAAATTGTGTATCTCATGAAGAGTGGTTCAATCTGATGCATGAAAAACATCTTATTTATGAGTTGTTATTTGGTGAGAAGAGATTCCTACCTCCATACACAAATAAAATGTAAGAGAGTCTAAGTGTTGCACATGTGGCATAGAAAAAAAAAAAAAAAAAGATCCAACACTATATTTTGGAAAGAAAGGTGAAGATGAAACAACACCAACACTATAGGCTCGTACTACATAAGAATAGTTTTATATAAATATGTTCGTTGACTCAGAGTTTTGCATGCTAAAATAAAGATGAACTGATATAATCCCTAAATATATAACAAACTCATACCCGTAGCCAACAAAGGCATACCCACCTTGAAAGATATGTTAGAGGTGCCATTTTGTTCTATTTAAATCTTTGTCTACCAACTACTGCACTGGAGATTGCTAAGACAGTTCCTACACATAAAAAGAAAAACACAGGTAAAATAAACATTATTTTCTAAAAACCTCATTGAAAACTAAAGAGTAGGGGCTTAAGCAAGAGAAATGAACCAGAGATGGAAAACACTCAAAAGCATGCCTCATGAGAACAGAGAAGCTCGAATGAATACTTTGTTAGAAATAATCACAACCACGTTCATATTTCGGTGAAGTACGAGCGATTTATGATGATTATTGTTCCCTAGTCAGCGAACGACACGAGTAGTTGCTAGTCTATGGATTCACTATTAAATCTACGGTTCAACAAGTGTATAAATTACAATGGTTAGTAATGAAATAAACGAGCTCTCTATGTCAGCCTTCATTTTTTATATGGTATCAGAGTTAAGAGTTTAAGCTTAGTGTTTCGATGAGTGTGAGGAATTGGCATATTTGTGTTGGAGTGTCAAACTTGTATTCAACCAGCATGTGCTGCTGATCATAGCAAGGAGGCATATTTAACTTGTTTGCAGGAGGATAGTTTTGAGATATTTTCCATTTTAGGTCCAAAATTTTGGAGGATCTGGGAGTAAGATTGATGTGTATGCTTGCAAAGCCTGAAATTGTTTGTTGCAATAGTGTGCAGGCTTGTAAAGCCTGAAGTTGTTTGTTTTGTGTCATTGTTGTGAGGCATCGATAAGTTATGGTTGTTTCCATTGCATCAGTGGTTGTTATAGTGCTTGGTGTGTTATTTAATTTTTCTAAAGTGGAGTTAATGTGCGTTGTTTTAATTGTTTTGATCTGTGAATTTGTGAATTCAAAGCTTGATGTGTGCTATGGAAAGTGTAGTGCACTCGTCTACCTTTCCTGTTATAGGTGAATATATGTATCATTGGAGATTTGGGAAAGGGAGGAGTGAACATGGCAATGATTTGGTGGTGAAGTTGCTTCTTGCATCATCAGTTGTTGATACATTTGTTGCCGATGTTAGTGGATGGATGACCACTAGAAAACTTTGATGCTTGTTCTCTTGGTGAATTTACACAGGAGTCCTAGGCATTGGAAGGGTCATAGGAGTTACTATTTATAAATATCACTTCATCAAGCCTTGTCTGGCGTTGCAAAAGGAGAATTATCCTACATGCAATATAGTTCCTTTGTGGCTGTTGTAAATCCTAGAATGTGAGGGTTGCGTAGACCATGCTATGTGGGATGTTGTGGCGTAGATCATAGAGTGGAACTAAGAAGTTGCTAATGGTGTGACCTCATGTTCATGTTGTTCATGTGAAGGAACCTAGGTTTATTGGGTGGCTTCTCCCTATCGCAGAGGCTCAGCCTTGATAGGGAGTCCTGAAAAAATCTCACTTCTTGACAAAAGCATGAACGCATTTCTCCATGGCTTTCCCGTGAATATATCTATATTCCATATTTTTGTAGGGTGTTCAACGTTGGAATTGGTAGCGCTATTTGGAGTCTAGTCGAACAAGTATTTATATTGCAAATTTGCTGGCCTAAAAGTGGCTCAGAAAATATCAAGGGTTATCAAATTGTCTCAGTCATTGTAGTTCTACCACCCAGAATTATGCACTTCTCGAATGCGAAATTGTGGTTTTGTCACAGATATTTAGAGGGAGTTGAGGTGATTAGGAGATAGTGGTGAGGTCTAACAGTACGAGCGAGTGTATACTAGTGTTCAAATTTGTGAGGAGCATGAAAGAGAAGTGATGGGTAAATAAAGGAGACTCAAACAAGTGCGGAGAGAACTAAAACATAACAACAGGAAGAGTTTAAGAATAGAAATGGTATATTTTTTAGTCCAATATGAAGTGATTCCAGTCGAAACTAAAGGATCTGATGCTGGTAAGAATGTAGATCTAGAGTAATGCAGCGAAAATTTGATGACATAGATGAAATTATGAAAATGTTAATGCTAGATCTTCACTCTTTATCAAGTATAAATTATGAAATATGAGGAATTGAAATAAAAACAATACTATGGATGGTAGAATTATTAAATCATGCTGAAGATGATTTTGTTGATTTGAACCATGATATGAGTAGATATGCATCAACATTACATATTATAACATCTTCATTAGAGGAAAACATCTTATTCAATATACTACATGAATATTGTGAGGTTTAAAATGGAAAATCATTGTGGGGCATTTTAGAGATGAAGTAGAGTTTGAATGAGGCTCAAGATGATGAAAGTATTTATCTTGAAAATGATGATTTTTCTTTCATTCTCATAATTGATTATGAAAGTGAAGATTGAAATAATGAGGATGCCATGATGGATGTTGAATGTGTGCTTGTAATTGACATTGAAACATGTGATGATGAATAAACAACCATTGATGTACGATCTAAATATTTTTATTATGAAATTCTCTCTGATGCAAAGATGTATGAAGTCAAATTTGATAAAGATTGTGTATCTCATGAAGAGTGGTTCAATATGATGCAAGAAAAACATATTATTTATGATTTGTTATTTGGTGAGAAGAGATTCCTAACTCCATACACAAATAAAATGTAAGAGAGTTTAAGTGTTCCAGCTTTGGCATAGAAAACATAAAAAAAAAGAAGATCAAACACTATATTTTGCCAAGAAAGGTGAGATGAAACTACACCAACACTATATTCTAGTACTACATAAGAATAGTTTTATATCAATATGTTCATTGACTCAGAGTTTTGCATGTTAAAATAAAGATGAACTGATATGATCCATAAATCTATAACAAACTCATACCCATAGCCAACAAAGGTATACCCACCTTGAAAGATATGTCAAAGGTGCCATTTTGTTTTGTTTAGATCTTTGTCTACCAAATACCTCATTGGGTATTGTTGAGACATTTCCTACGCATAGAAAGAAAAACATAGGTTACAAAATAAACATTATTTTCTAAAAACCTCATTGAAAACTATACAGTAGGGGCTTAAGCAAGAGAAAGAAACTAGAGATGGAAAACACTCAAAATCATGCCTCATGAGAACAGACAAGCCCCAATGAGTACTTTGTTAGAAATAATCACAACCATGTTCATATTTCGGTGAAGTACAAGCGATTTATGATGATGATTGTTCCCTAGTTAGTGAACGAGAGGAGTAGTTGCTAGTCTATGGATTCACTATTAAATCTACAGTTCAACAAGTGTATAAATTACAATGCTTAGTAATGAAATAAACAAGATCTTTGTGTCAGCCTTCATTTTTTATATGGTATCAGAGCTAAGAGTTTAAGCTTAGTGTTTCGATGAGTGTCAGGAATTGGCATATTTGTGTTGGAGCGTCGAGCTTGTATTCAACCACCGTGTGGTGTTGATCATAGCGAGGAGTCGTATTTAACTTGTTTGCAGGAGGATAGTTGGGAGATATGCTCCATTGCAGGTCCAACATTTTGGAGGATCCGGGGAGTAAGACTAATGTGTACGCTTGTAAAGCCTGAAGTTGTTTGTTGCAATAGTGTGAAGGCTTGCAGAGCCTGAAGTTGCTTGTTGTGTGTCATTGTTGTGAGGCATTGATAGGTTATGGTTGTTTCAATTGCATCAATGGTTGTTATAGTGCTTGGTGTGTTATTTAATTTTTCTAAAGTGGAGTTAATGTGCGTTGTTTTAATTGTTTTGATCTATGAATTTGTGAATTCAAAGCTTGATGTTTTCTAGGGAAGGTGTAGTGCACTCGTCTACCTCTCTTGCTATAGGTGAATATATGTATCGATGGTGATTTGGGAAAGGGAGGAGTGAACATGGAAATGCTCTGGTGGTGAAGTCGCTTCTTGCATCATCAATGGTTGATACGTTTGTTTCCGACGTTAGTGGATGGATGACCATTAGAAACGTTTCATGCTTGTTTTCTTGGTGAATTTACAGAGGAGCCCTAGGTGTTGGAAGGGTCATTGGAGTTACTGTTTATAAATATCTCTTCATCAAGCCATGTCTAACGATGTGAAAGGAGAATTATCCTACATGCAATATAGTTCCTTTATGGATGTTTTAAATCTTGGAATGTGAGGGTTGCACAAATCATGACACCTATGTGGGATGCTGTGGCATAGATCATAGAGTGGAACTGAGAAGTTGCTAATGGTGTGACCTCATGTTCATGTTGTTCATGTGAAGGAACCTAGGTTTATTGGGTGGCTTCTCCCTATTGTAGAGGCTCGGGCTTGATAGACAGTCCTGAAAAAATCTCAGTTCTCGACAAAAACATGAATGAATTCCTCCATGGATTTCTCGTGAATATGTCTATATTCCATATTTCTGTGGGGTGTTCAGTGCTGGAATTGGTAGTGCTATTTGGAGTCGAGCCGAACAAGTACTTTAATTGCAAATTTGATGGTCTAAAAGTGGCTTGGAAAATATCGAGGGCTATCAAATTGTATCAGTCGTTGTAGTTCTACCATCCAGAATTATGCACTTCTCAGATGCAAAATTATGGTTTTCTCACAGATATTTAGAGGTAGCTGAGGTGCTTAGGAGAGAGTCGTGAGGTCTAATAGTACAAAAGAGTGTATACTATTGTTCAAATTTGTGAGGAGCATGAAAGAGAAGTGATGGGTAAATAAATGAGACTCAAACACGTGCGGAGAGAACTAAAAAATAACAGGAGGAAGAGTTTAAGGGTAGAAACAATATATTTTTGAGTTCAATATGAAGTGTTTCTAGTTGAAACTAAAGGATCTGATGCTGGTCAGAATGTAGATCTGGATTAATGTAGTGAGAATTTGATGACATAGATGAAATTATGAAAAGGTTAATGCTAGATATTCGCTCCTTAGCAAGTATAAATTATGAAATATGAGGAATTGAAATAAAAACAATACTATGGAAGATAGATTTATTGAATCATGTTGAAGATGATTTTATTAATTCGAACCATGATATGAGTAGATATGCATCAACATTAAATATTATAACATATTCATTAGAGGAAAACATCTTATTCAATATGCTACATGAATATTGTGAGGTTCAAAATGGAAAAGTATTGTGGCGCATCTTAGAAATGAAGTACAATTTGAATGAGGCTCAAGATGATGAAAGTATTTTTCTTGAAAATGATGATTTTTCTTTCATTCTCATAATTCATTATGAAAGTGAAGATTAAAACATTGAGGATTCCATGATGTATGATGAATATATGTTTGTAATTGACATTGAAACATGTGATGATGAAGAAAAAACCATTGATGTAGGAACTGAATATTTTTATTAAGAAATTTTGTCTCATGCAGAGATGTATGAAGTCAAATTTGATAAGAATTGTGTATCTCATGAAGAGTGGTTCAATTTGAAGCATGAAAAACATCTTATTTATGAGTTGTTATTTGCTGAGAATAGATTCCTACCTCCATACGCAAATAAAATGCAAGAGAGTTTAAGTGTTCCACCTTTGGCATAGAAAACATAAAAAAAAATTGATCCAAAACTATATTCTGGCAAGAAAGATGAAGATGAAACAACACCAACAAATGAACAAGAAATGACCCTTTAGCAATAAGGAAAAAATGAAATCTCTTTTATCAAGTTTTTTTATGTAATTTGTAAGCCTAGGTGAGACTTAGACCAACAAGAAAGTTATCATTTAGGTCATGATTAAGGGTGGTGTTAGAAATAATCACGACATTGTTCATATTTCGATGAAGTACAAGTGATTTATGATGATGACTTTTCCCTAGTCGGAAGATGGGAGGAATAGTTTCTAGTCGACAGTTTCACTATTGAATTCGTTGTTAAACCAATGCATAAATTACAACTTTTGGTAATGAAATAAACAAGCTCTTTGTGTGAGTCTTCATTCCTGATATACTTGTCTCTAAGGCAGTAAGAGTCTTGCAAAACGAATGCATATTCCTTTTTGGCTTTGGTGGAGGTGGAGGACCTGCATCACTATATGGCTCATTTTGATGCCATTTAAACATAGATCATCAAACTCAATGTCACTCCTGATGCAATGAATCTACACATGATATCTAGTTATTCGATGTATGTTTAACCAAAGAAACCAAAAATCCTACCTAAACTTCCGGAAGAAAATTAATATTCTCATACACTTTGTCTAATTCTTGTTCAACCTATAACAATCACCAAAAAAGGCCATAAGCTCAAAGTGCTAACATGTTAATTTTTTTTATCACAAACCTCTAATTAATTTTCTAGTTTTTATCATTATAAATGTGTATCATCCATATTTACTAATGGCACACCATACCTTCAAATAAATATTGATGAAACAATAAACTATTCTAGGCATTAGGTAATACAAGGGCATTTGCTAATGGGTGCTAATACCCATCTCTAAAATCAGTAATTGAAGTGTCCCCATCAATAATACTAGTACTAGCTAGCACTATATAGAATGGAAATGATTTCAGAAAATCCTAAATCTTATCAACGATCTGTAGTATATAAGATAAACTCAGTCCTCAAGTTCCGGAGTGTTATGATGACAGTGATGGAAACATCATCCCCTACAAATAACAAAAATCCAAAGTCCAATATCTCCCACTTGAAGCCAAATAAGAGTCATCAAGTCACACCGAGTCCTACCATGCCTCTACATAACTCATGTTTATTTCATGGCAGAATCTTAGTGGGCATATTAGTGGGGTTCCTATCTGTATGGATCGTTTCCAAGGATAACTATTCTTCCTCCAACACGCTGGATCCAATGGTACCTTAAGTCAATGTGCTTGGTTTTTGAATGAAATGCTGGGTTTTTTGCCAAGTGAATGGCACTCTAACTATCACAATATAACACATACTTGTCGTGCTTTATTCTTATCTCTCCTAGGAATCGTTGCATCCACAACATCTCTTTACAAGCTTTTGTTGCAGCTATCTACTATGCTTCTATTATAGAGAGGGATACTATTTTTTGTAGCCTTCACACCCAAGATACTGCTACACCTACAAATGTATACAAATAACCTGTGGTGGAATTTTTGGTACCCATATCTCTAGCCATATCCGCATTTGTAAATTCTTCAAGCACAGTCTCATCATGACCAAAACATAAACAATAATGACTAGTACCCTTGAGATGCCTCAAAATACATTTTATTGCTTGCCAATGTTGTTTTCCTAGATTGGCAAGGAACCTACTCATTACTCCCACTGAATATGCAATGTCTGATTGTGTGCATACCATGGCATACATCAAATTGCCAACTGTTGAAGCACAAGGAATCTTGCTCATTTCTTCTTCCTCTTTGTCATTGCTAGGACATAATTCAGTACTTAGCTTGAAGTGGGCTGTAATGGGAGTACCAACTAGCTTGGCATCCTTCATATTAAACTTGTCAAGCACCTTTTTGATATATTTTTCTTGTGACAGCTGCAACTTTTTTTTCCTGTCACGCATAACCTGCATGCCCAATATTTGTTGTGCTGGTCCCAAATCCTTCATTGCAAATTTGCTACCCAAATCTTTCTTCAACCTATTGATCTTATTCTTATCATTCCCAACAATCAACATGTCATCCACATATAACAATAATATTATATACTTTCCTTGATCATACCTCTTGATATAGACACAATGGCCAACTTCCAATCTTTGAAAACAATGTTCCAACGTGAATGAATAATTTTTTTTTATACCATTGTCAAGGTGCCTGTTTCAACCCATAGAGACTCTTCTTCAACCTACAAACAAGGCCTTCTTTGCCTTTTTCTATGAAGCCTTCTAGCTGCTCCATATAAATTTCTTCCTCCAATTCACCATGAAGGAATGTAGTTTTTACATCTAACTATTCACATTCTTGGTCAAAAGCAGCAACTAGACCAAGAATGACTCTAATGGATGACATTTTAACATTAGGTGAGAAAATTTCAATGAAGTCAATACCTTCTTTTTGGGCAAAACCTTTCACCACCAGCATTGCTTTATACCTCTCCTTCTTTTCGTCACCTTCATGCTTAATCCTATACACCCATTTGTTTTGTAGAGTCTTTCTACGTTTTGGGAGGTTTACCAACTCCCAAGTTTTATTTTCCTACAAATAGTTCATTTCTTCTTCCATTGCTTTCTTCCATTCTTTACTATGCTCGACTTTACAAGCTTCTTGAAAACAACTAGGTTCACCTTCATCAGTCAACAAAATATAGTTTGAAGGAGGATACCTTTGTGAAGGCTTATGAGGCCTAGAAGATCTGTGAACCAACTATGGTGGTGCATTATCAGGTTGAATCTCCTATAAAGGTTCCTGTAAGATTCCTTCCACTTGTTGTTCTTCATGCTCCTGAATTTGCTATTCATTTTCTAGTATTGGTGGTATGTTTTCCTGCTGCTCTTCAAACCTGTCAATAACCTTCTTGACCTCCAACTCACCTACAATCATTTTGAATATTTCTGGCTTATTAAATATAACATCCCTACTTCTAATAATTTTATGTTTGACTGGATCCCATAGACAATAACCAAAATCTTCATCAGCATATCCCAAAAAAATGCATTTCATAGATTTATCATCTAGCTTAGTTCTATTTTATTTGAGAATATGTAGAATGCTTCACATCCAAATATTTTCAAGTGAGCATAATTCAAATTCTTACCAGTCCAAACTTCTTGAGGGATATCGCCATCCAAGGCTATAGTTGGAGATCTATTTATGACGTAACAAGCGATCCTGACTGCTTCAGCCCAAAAATTCTTCTCCAAACCGGAATTGGACAACATACTTCACACCTTTTCCATAATGGTACGATTCATCCTTTCTCTGATACCATTCGGTTGAGGAGTACCAGGCACAGTCTTCTCATGATTTATGCCAAACCTATTACAATATTCCTTAAATGCATTTGAGAAATATTCTTCACCATTATCTATTCTTAAACACTTCAACAATTTGTTAGTCTCTCTTTCAACAGCAACATGGAATTTTTGAAATATTCCAAACACTTCAATTTTATTTTTCATAGGATATGCCCAAACCTTCCTTGTTGCATCATCTATAAATGTTACAAAATATGATAATCTTCCTAATGATTTGATGTTAACAGGCCCAAACACATATGAGTGTACCAATTCTAACACATTTTTCTTTTTTTCATGGCCACCTCTAAGGAATGAAACCCTTCTTTGTCTACCATATATACAATGCTCACAAATATCAAGATTGTATGATTTCAAACCTGGTAATAAAGTTTTATCAACAAGGATTTTTAAACCCTTCTCGCTTATGTGACCCAAAAGCTTATGCCACAGATCTATTGAATTTCCTTCTTTTGTGACAGTAGCCAAATCTAATTTTCCTATCAGTGTCTTCAATGTATATAATGTTCTTGTCATGGGTCATTTGGCCACGAGAAATGCACCTTTGCTAATTTTCCAGGTTCCTTTTCCAAAGCTTGTCGAATAACCTTCATCATCTAGTCGTCCCATAGAGATTAAACTCATGCGCATTTCTGGTTCATGCCTGACCTATTTCAACAATATATATTGTCCATCTTTCATCTTGATCTAGACATCTCCCACTCCAACAATACTGCAAAAATGATTATTCCTCAAATGCACTCTACCATAATCACTGTTATGCTTCTTAGACCTGCAAATGATACCCAAATACAGAATATGCGAAGAAAAGAGACCGATAACACAGAATATGTGAAGAAAAGATATCCAGAACACAGAATAGCGAAGACTTTATTATTCAGAGAGTAATGTTCACTTGCCTCTTCGAGGGGGCAACCTCCAATAGAGCAGAGCTCGATTACAAAAATAAGACACGATGCTCCTCGCAGGGAGTTACTATCCTTTATATATGACTCCTACATGCAATACCACGGGCCAATACCGCGTATTACTAATACCCTCGACCCATTTGCAACTAACTGTGGTTCCGTTATTAATTGCGGATTAACCACTTACAATTATTAATATGGGCCTTATTGACTCTTAACTATGACGTGATCCCATGACATAAATAAGGGGGTTAGGGTGGGACCCTAACATGCCCACCCCCTTAAGACTAGCCTTGTCCTCAAGGCTGAAGCTGCGGAGACTGCTACAGAATAGTGTCTGGCTCCCAAGTTGCATCTTCTAGAGAGGTGTCTTTCCATTTGACTAGGACTTCCTTGATCATGCGGCCATGCAGTTGCTTGACTCGTGTGTCGATGACCTATTCCGGTTGAAGCCAGATGGATCCTTCTTCGTCCAATTCCGGTAGACTCATCTGAATTCTGCAATTATTCCCAATCACTTTCTTGAGGCATGAAACATGAAAAACTGGATGTATTTTTGCAGTAGGTGGCAAAGCCAACTTGTAGGCCACTTCTCCAATGCGTTGAAGTACTTGATATGGTCCGTAGAATTTGGGAGAGATTTTCTGACATCCTTTGTCTTTAAGTGATGTTTTCTTATATGGTTGGAGCCGTAAAAAGACCTGATCCCCTTCTTGAAATTGGTGCTCTGAGCGATGCTCGTCTACCTGTTGCTTCATGCGGTTCTGAGCTTGGTGAAGATTCTCGCGAAGATGGGCGAGCATAGTTTCATGGTATTGTAGGAGTTGATCCACTGCTTGGAATTTTGAGCAGCCCGTGAGATATGAAGTAGGTGAAGGCGGGAGTTGACCATATACTGCTTCATATGGAGTCATTTTGGTGGTGGCATGATAGTTGGTGTTATACCACCATTTTGCCAGAGGTAGCCACTGTACCCAAAGGTGTTGTTTTTCTGAAGTAAAACACCTAAGGTAGGTTTCTAGACATTTGTTGACTGCTTCAGTTTGACCATCTGTTTGCGGATGGTAGGAAGTACTGAGTTTTAGTTGAGTGCCTTGTATTCTGAAGAGTTCCTGCCAAAAATTGCTGGTGAAGATCGGGTCGCGGTCGAACACAATAGAAATGGGCATGCCATGCAATTTGAAGATCTGATCCATGAAAGTTTGAGCAACCAAGGTGGGTGTAAACGGGTGGGGGAGAGTGCAGAAATGAGCATACTTCGAAAATCGGTCCACAACCACCATGATGACTGACTTGTTCCCTGACTTTGGAAGACCTGTAATGAAATCCATAGAAACTTCTGTCCAAATGGATGTCAGAATGGGCAATGGTTGTAAGGTGCCTGGTGTGTTGACTGTTTCCCCTTTGTGGCGTTGACAGACCTCACATTCGGTTACGAAGGTAAGGATGTCCTTTTTCATGCCTGTCCAGAAAAATGATCTTCTGGTGCGAGCATACGTCTTCTGAAAGCCCGAATGTCCTGCAATGGGAGATGAGTGCATCTATGCCAAAATGCGACTTTTGAAGGTGGATGCTGGTGATATTATGACTTTGTCCTTGTAGCGAAGAATATCATCCTGCCACGAGTAGCCCTTGGTGGAATTTGGATCTGCCTACAATTGAGAAATGAGTTGGGAGAGCCCTGGGTGTGAAAACCATTCTTTGCGAGCTTCTTCAATCCATTCTGGAAGGGGGGGGGAATAGCTAGCAGGGTACTTTCCTCCTCAAATTAGCGAGATAATGCATCTGCTACACTATTGTCTTTCCCTTTCTTGTAAATGATCTCATAATCATATCCCAGCATTTTGGCTAGCCATTTATTTTGTTGTGGGGAGGATAGGCATTGCTCCAAAAATATTTAAGACTGTGATGATCTGTGGCGGATTTGGAAATGTTGCCCAATAAATAAGGCCGCCCAGGTGTCAGACTGCATGTAAGATGGCCCATCATTTCTCTCAATATGTAGATTGTACCCTGATCTTCCCACTTAGTTGTTTTGGCTTGTGAAGGCCAATGGTCCCTCTTCCTGCATTAAAAGACTCCCCCAATACCTGTTCCTGAAGCATCACATTCAATGACGAAAGATTTGGTGAAGTCAGGGAGTGCTAAAACTGGAGTGGAACACATGGCATTTTTTAGAGCTGTAAAGGCCTGTTGTGCTTCCTCATTCCAGAAGAAAGAATTTTCTTTAGGAGTTGGGTGAGGGGCTTCGCTATGCGACCATAGTTGCAGACAAATTTACGATAATAGCCTGTGAGACCCAAAAATCCGCGTAAGCTCTTCAAGGTCTTAGGTTGAGGCCATTCCTGCATTGCTTGGATCTTTTTGGGGTCCACCTTGACACCCTCACGACCCACAATGTGGCCCAAATACTCCACCTCAGCCATGCCAAATGAACACTTTGACATCTTCACGAATAATTTCTGCTTGCGTAGCAGTTGCAAGAGTAGATCTACATGCTGAAGATGTGCTGCCCAAGTGCAACTATAGATGAGGATGTCATCGAAGAAGACAAGGACAAATTTCCTGAGATATGGTTTGAGAATGTGGTTCATAAGTCTCTGAAAAGTAGAGGGGGCATTACAAAGACCAAATGGCATGACCAGGGATTCATAGTGGCCTTCATGAGTTCTGAAAGCAGTCTTGGGTATGTCGACTTCCTTCATGCGGATCTGGTGGTAACCTGAGCGAAGATCCAACTTCGTGAAAAATTGAGCCCCGTTGAGTTCATCCAGCAAATCATCAACCACGGGAATGGGAAATTTATCTTTGACTATGAGCTTATTGAGGGCCCTGAAGTCAGGACACATCCGCCACTCCCCATCTTTTTTGAGCACCATAACCACTGGAGATGAATAAGGACTGAT
>APFE030140038.1:0-26768 GCA_000404065.3 Pinus taeda
TGTGAGCGAAAAACAGAGAGGTGAGACTGTGAGAGAAAACAGAGGATATTACAGCGGCTTTGCTGTAGGTTGTGTCTCTTCATTTTGCTGGATAATAGAAAGGAAGGACTCGCTGTTCGAGGTGGACGTAGCCCAAACTGGGTGAACCACGTATATCTGTGTCTCTCTTGTTTTGTTCGTTTTCTGTGTTTATATTTCTGCAATATTTTATGTGTTCCATTGCTCCGTAATATATAATTTTCTAACAGCTTATATGAGCAATATATTTTTTCTCTTCAAAACCCGAATCATAACCTTCTCGGCTCCCAACAACCATCCTATCCGCATAATCCATTGCACGATTATGATCCTTGCAGGGCACATATTTATCATACTAGGTCCCTCCCCCCTAAAAGTGTCTGTTCTGCTATCTGTTTCCCAGTCTCATACTGCTTACCATGGTGGCCAACTTTTACAAGGACAGCCTTTCGGTTTTCAAGGGAAACCCTATCAAGGGAAATCCTATCAAGGGCAAGCATATCAAGGGTAACCCTATCAAGGGCAACCGTATCAAGGGAAAGCTTTAGGCCTACAAGAACAACCTTTACAGGGACAACCTTCGGCCCTTGCAGGTTGCTCTTTTGTTTATTTAGGGCAACCTTCTGGTCAACCAAGTCAGCCTCAATTCCAACCAGGCCAACTCGTTGCCCAGTAAGGTCAACCCGCTGGTCAAGTAGGTTAGTCTATCGTCTAGCAAGGCCAACCTACTATCTAGCCAAGCCAACCCTCTGGTCAAATGGGCCAGCCTTAGTTTCAGCAAGGTCAACCTATTACCCAACAAATTCAACCTTCTGGGAAAATAGGTCAGCCTCCATACCAACAAGACAAGCCTTCTAGCCAGTTGGGTCAACCCTAGTTTCAACAAGGACATTAGTCTAGTCAAATCAATCCATCTCTCAATCTGCCAGGCATTCAAATGTTAAATGTTTCTTAAGCTCCACCTAGTTTCCCAACTCAGGCTATACTCCAGACTCAACCTGGTATCCAAAATCAAATTGGATTTTAAGCCTGACCTATTTATCAAATGCAACCTGGGCCTCAAGCACACTTTGGAGCTCAGCAGAAATATGGTATCCAAGCACTTCGGCAACCCCAAGGGCAAACTCAGGCTACTCCATATCAAAATTTTCAGTAGCCCTATGCTACCCCTATTAGTCAACCTAGTAACCAATGGGTTGCTAGTGGTCAAAACCCGAGACAACCATCAGGTTATACTTGTAATTCTTATGGAAAAAACCCTTATGGGAAAAATCCTTATGAGGTGTTGGATGGAACCCTAATGCTGGCTCTTATCAGAAGCCTATGATGTCCTTTAATCCTCAATTACCTTTCCTAGCAACCTTGGAACTACCCAATGTGTCCAAGCTAATGAACAATCTGATCCTTCATAATCCATATTGACCACCAGTTCCAACCAAAATTCCCAGTAATTTTCCTAAATTTGATGGTAAATCTAGAGAGGACCCTCAAGCTCATGTCATGACTTATCACCTCTGGTGTTCATCTAACTCATGGCTTTACGATTCTATCCACCTCTGTCTTTTCCAACAGACTCTCACTGGTTCCGCCGCGAAATGGTATATTGAACTTGCTCGTGGAACTTTCTAGGATTTCAATTCGCTTGTGATGGCATTTATTTCCCACTTTCGGTTGTCGATTCATTATGAAGTGGGAACACACTTCCTTACTTCTCTGAAACAAGACATGACGACACACATCTTCAATCATTTTCACGAATGGAGAAGGCATCGTCGTTTGATTAAGTTCTGGATCCCTGATCAGCTTCTAAAGGACTAGTTTACTACCTTGTTTATCAGTCTGATAGTCTGAGATATTGCCATGGGGGCATATGTTATTGAAGAGCAGGCTATCGTGCATGCTCAGTATCTCGATTTGGTTTATTCCCAATCTGGTATGTTGTATGATTACTTGCCTGATTCTCTGTGACCTGGAACTAGTAAGGCTCCATCGATGCCATCCATTGACAGTGTTATTGGTTCCATTACTTCATCCTCCTGAAAGTCTTTTGTGACCCCTACGAAGCAAAAATCTATTGCTTCTAGTTAAATTTCTTCTCAGGCCACAACTAATACTAGTAAAACCTCTGAAGTCAATGCCATCAAGTCTACCATATCAGATAAAGCTTCGAAAGCTAAGAAAAAGGGGAAAGGAAAAAATAAATTTGATCCACTGAAGAAGGACCTTCCTAAGCCTCTGGCTGATCATGGTATTAAATGCAAACCCAAGTACCCTTGTCTCATTTGTGATGAGGATCACTAGACTAAAGATTGTCCTAGATGGTCTGAGGTTAGTCATTTGCTTAAGGGGACTCCAAGAACTCCTGTTGTGCTTAAAGAGCCTTTTCCCTCTCAACAAACCCAAATGGTGGTCGATCAACCTCAGTCTTCTTCCACTTTTGGATCTCAAGTGTTTATGGTTGGGACTATTCCCATCCATATAAGTACTCGATCAAAAGAATATCCTCCACATGCTAGAAAGGAACCTGAAGTCCCTTCAAAAGTTCCTTCGTCTAGTTCTGGCCCTTTCCATATTGAATAGCCTAGCACTAAGTCTGTCATTCGACCTCACGTAGCACTATAGCATTGTTGAGGACTTAGCCCAAGCCCCTTCGGCTATGTATGGTTTGGAAGTCCTCTAGAGTTGTCCCTCCCAAAGGAAGTCTCTGTTATCAATAGTTGGTGGCATTAACCTGGCTAATTCGAGCTTGGTTACTTTTGATCTTGACAATCAAGTACCATGATTGCCTCATCAGTTTGCTTTCCTCATACAAGTCATCATTAACTTGAAGAATATTCATTATACTATTATTGATGAGGGCGCCTCCACTTGCATCATGTCTGTTACTTGCTGGAAGGCAATTGGTTTCCCGTCATTGAGTTAATCTCCTAATACTTTGGAAGCCTTTGATTGTAGAGATTCTCATCTGTTTGGTATCCTCCCACGCTTGCCTATCACTCTAGAGGGGAAGACAATTGAGGTTGAAGTCGAAGTCGAAGTTGTTGACATGAATTTGACTTACAACCTTTTGTTAGGTTGAAGTTGGACATACATGATGCACGCTGTGGCCTCATCTCTATTCCGTGTACTCCATTTTCCCCACCAAGGGAAAATTGTCACGGTTGATCAACTGTCCTTCTTCGCCTCTTCTTCTTCGAATTGCAACGTCCCGTTTGTGGAGCATACCACTTTTCCCTATGAGAGTGTGGGTGCTGGACTCTTCAAAGATCCTACCCTTATGGGTGTCTTTTCACTTCCACCTCCCACTGTCACCTCCATTAACATGATTTCTATATGTTCTGATCTTGGGTGATTCCCCCATCGATCAAGTAGACTCCTAGGGTGACGTTATGCCATTGAGTCCTACCGAGCTCAACTATGTTGAAATTGTTTCACCATCAACTTCATCCTCCAACCCTGCTCCATTGAGTAGATCTCTCGATGCATATGTTCAATCCCCTTGGCTCGGAGATATTATTTCTTCGGATCCGTTACAGGATACTTTTCCTTCTGATGAAGCAATTTTAGAGACTATGTCTTTTGACGATCCTCCTTGGTTCGATCATCACCATCATTCCTCATTTCTCCCAAGCCATGGGGCCATGACTACCTGTCTAGAGAATTTTGCTTCCTGTATTCCCTTTCAGCTGCTTCAGATGCCTATCCTGATTTATGAAATTTTTTCTGAAGGCAATATGGGGAATATTATGCAAACTATGCCCATGGACATCTCTATCAAACCAGGGATTGTCGAGAATATCCACATTGGAGTTACCTGTACTCCAGACGATGTTCAACTTTACACTAATCTTTTCAGAGAGTTTCATGATGTGTTTGCTTGGTCATATGAAGAAATGCCTAGTATTGACCCTAGTATCATGGTACACGAGATACCTACGTATCCTAGTGCCAAACTAGTTTGACAACGTTTACACCCTGTGCACCCGAGAAAAGCAGCAGCTATTAAAGGAGAAGTTGAAAAACTTCTCAAGGCAAGGTTCATTCACCTTATCCCACTGACTGACTGGGTCTCTAATATTGTCCCTGTGACCAAAAAGCAGGGCACTGTTAGGGTTTTTGTTGATTACCGCGACATCAGTCGAATGAGTCCAAACGATAATTATCCTACACCCTTTATCGACCAGCTCATTGATGATTGTGCTAGGAGTGAGACTTTCTCATTTATGGACAGCTTTTCTGGTTACAACCAGATTAATATTTCACTTGCCGATCAACATAAAACTTCCTTCATCTTCCTGTGGGGTACCTTTACTTACAAGAAGCTTCCTTTCGGCCTTAAGAATTCCTGTGCCACCTTCCAGCGAGTAATGTCCTATGCATTTCATGACATTTGACACATTGTTCAGCCATATCTGGATGACCTTTCGGCTCATTCAGCTAAATTTTTTGACCATCCAAACCACCTCCGAGATTTTTCTTCGCTGTAGACATTACCGTATTCGTCTCAATCCACATAAGTGTGTCTTCTGCATCGAATCTGGAAGACTTCTTGGGTTTGTCATCTCTAAAGAGGGCATTCATCTCGATCCCATCAAAGTTGAAGCTATACTAAATCTCTCACCCCCTACTTCTTTGCATCAGTTGCAGAGTTTGCAGGGAAAAGCCAATTTCCTACATCACTTTATCCCTAACTACATCAAGATTGCTAAAGGTTATACATGTCTCCTTAAGTGTGACACTCCCTTTGTTTGGGATTACACTACCCAAAAGTCATTCGAGCAACTCAAGGCACTTCTTGTTTCTACTCCCTTATTGTGTCCACTTGACTACCATCGTGACTACACTCTTTATCTCGCTGCTGTCGACAACACTATTGGCATGGTTTTGGTTCAAGACGACGATGATGGTTTTGAGCACATTATCTATTATCTTAGCCACAACCTCCTTGACACTGAGACTCGATATTCTTATGTCAAGAAGCTCACCTTGGCAGCCGTTCAGGCTATCCAATGTTTCCGTCATTATATTTTGTTGCATACGATGACAGTGATTTCCGATTGCAACTCGATGACATACATCTTGTCACGTCAATTGTTGGGGGGCAAGTACTTAAAATGGATCGTTATCCTTCAAGAGTTCGATTTGGAGTTTACTACCGCCAAGTCTAAGAAGTCACTCGTCTTCGCTGAGTTGATTTTCTCATTCCCATCTGCTACCGCCCCCTCTCGGATAGAGGATCACATCCTGGATGACACACTTTTCTTGATTAGTACCCTCGATCCTTGGTATGGTGACATTATTGTCTATCTCTAGATGTCTTCCTTCCATCCTGATTTGTCTAAGGATGCTCGGCGACGTATTTGCCACCATTATCAACCTTATCGTATCGTTAGAGACACTTTGTATCATCTCGGTGTTGATTTAGTTCTCCGTCGTTGTTTGACATTCGAGGAAGCTGAAATGGTCTTAAATGACTGCCACTCCTGTGCATGTGTTGGTCATATGTCTGGTTATGCTACTACCCAAAAAATCCTCCGTGCCGGTTACTTTTGGCCCTCTATTTTTAAGGATTGCATTTTCGCTGCCCGTTCCAGCCACGCGTGCCAAATTTACCAACGGAAGATGCATGTGCCACCATCCCCTTTTCATCCTATCATTACCGTTGGCCCTTTTGCTAAATGGGGCATAGAGTTTATGATCTATAACCCTCACTCGGTGGGGGGCATGGGTATATTATTGTTCCTGTCGTCTATTTTACAAAATGCGTTGAAGCAATGCCTACATTGTCCAATGATGGTACGACTGTTGCGCACTTCCTATTCAATCATGTGATTACTCGATTCGGTGTCCCTCAGGCTATTGTCACTGATCACGATTCTCATTTCCGTGGTCATATGATGATTGAGTTAATGACCCAGTTAGGCTTGTGTCACGATAGTTCGACGTCATATTACCCTCAAGCCAATGGCCAAGTCGAAGCCATCAACAAGGTGTTGGTTACGATGCTTCATAATACCATTAGAATGCACAAGTCTAATTGGAACTTGATGTTATTTTCCACCTTATGGGCCTACCATACCTCAGTGAAGGATGCAACTAGATTCACATTGTTTCAACTCGTTTACGGTCTGGAGGCTACCCTTTCGATTGAATGCAAGATACCTTCTCTCAAATTAGCTATCGAGTTACTCCCAAATACTACTCCGGTAGAAGAACGTCTTCATTATCTATAGTGGCTAGACGAGACCCGTCGACTTGCTTCTTTACTCATCAAAGCACAGAAGAAGAGAGTGAAAACTCACTTCGATCAGACTGTTAATCCTCGTTCTTTCATTGAGGGAGATTTAGTCCTGTTATACGATCAAGCGAATGGTAAGCTGGGGGCAGGAAAATTCGAACCTGTGGCATGGGCCTTATGTTGTGAAACATGTCTTGCAAAAAGGGATCTATGAGCTAACTGACTATGAAGGAAACCCTTTAGATAAGCCTTGGAATGGGATTTATCTTAAAAAATATTATGCATGAGTCTTTCATGCATCTGTCATGCACATAAGTGTGCTTTTAGTTTTTGTACATGTTTGGCCTGGTGTGTAAGCATTTGCCACTTATTGTGTCTTTTTACTTCTTGTGTAGATGTCTGTTGCACCTTATATCGGTTTTGATGATGGTGCCTCTCACAGTACCCGAAATATTTCCTGTGGCATGGGTGATCTACAATCCTCACCATGAGTTAGTAGACCTTCAAGGTGTTTATCTAGGGTATACCACAGACAATGTCACTGAATACAGTGTCGTCATTGAGTTACTGGCTGAGGCTATTGACCTCCATATCCACGCATTGATTATGAACCTGGACTCCCAGCTAGTCGTTCTTCAGCTTAACGGGCGTTATTCCGTCAGAAATCCTCAGTTTTTAAGATTGTATTTACGTGTTCGCTTACTAGAAAGAAATTTTGATTACATTACATATCAACACATTCTTAGAAGGCTAAATACATTAACTGATGCATTGGCAAATCATGTATTAGATAGACATTTATGCAATTTATAAAAAAACATTATATGCAAGTATTCAGATGAAATAATAAAACATAGATGGTTGTATATCATGTTTTGCACATCGTGGCGCTCAAAAAATAATGTATATGCTCAAGTTACAATGCAAGACACATGTCTCTCAAAATACTAGAAAAGGAAACCTAGGAGTCTACTATGGGTGCTGCTCTCTATAGGAGATCACTGCGCGAAATACTTGTCTAAGCAATCTATGAATCCTATTTAACATACCCATGGTGTGTCGTTGGTACTATCTCAGTACCTCCTCGAACCCTCTATAATTAGGGATCCCCTCAGTCAAGCCCTCTAGGTTACAGGCTATCTCCTTCTCCGTATCTCCACCTAGAGGTGGCAAGGAAACCTCTTTTTTGTCCCTCCAAGCCATAGGAGTGAGACCTACCGGTCTCTCAGGTCCAATGTCTACAAAACTTGAGCATAATTATTTGGGAATATACATTTAAAATCCAAAAACAATAAAAAACCAACATACAAAAAGTTTGACAGTCAAACCAAGTATTTTACCTCTCTCATCCCACTGTTCTCCAAGCAGAAGCAGCATGTTCAGGTCTCCCCTGAAATCCATACCTGTGTAAGGCCAATCCTCAACCACCATCTGCTGACAATGTAGCCACTCCATAAAATCAGGACCCCACGATAATGGCTGGTCGTCACCTCCTCGCGGCATCACATGAACCCATTGCGTTATTCAGGTCTCCCATGGTCCAGGCCACCCCACTTGTATGTCTTGTAACTGAAGTATGGGTACCCACTCCAGCATGAGCCATATCAGAATTGAACCATACCCAAACTGCTTCGTCTCGCCTCTCTGGCATTTGGTCAACTACCTTTTCATGTTCAGAGATACAACCTTTGCCCAGTCAAACATAGTAGGGTTGAGGCAATCTAAATCCAAACACAATTGTGTTTTAGTTGCCTCATGTTGAGCCTAAGAGCTAGCTGCACTCGTGATCATGCACAACAACACACGCAGTGACAGATAATTCACTGTTGGAATATGTAACTTACCACTAGTGGGTGATTTTCATGCCCCTGGGCACGCTCATGCAACCAACATGTCTAAGGACTCTCCATGCAGGATATCTCCCCTCATCATGATAAACCAGTCATAAAATATATATCTATGATGTCAAACTCAACCTCCTACCCTCAGATGATGAATTTACCCTTTGTTGGGTTCCATGATTGAATTAAGAATTCTAGGAGGTCTAATTGTGCTCTCAATAGTGGCGTTAGGAAGAATTTTAGTTGTCTGTAGTTTCGGAGGACATGAAAGAACTAAGGATCGGCTATTGCTTTCTCGTCATCTTGATCATGTGTACGTTCTTTCCAGGAGAATGCCATTTTTGACCATGCACACACAAACATTCTCTTATTAGAATTCGTTTGACCCATTTTCATATGCCACAATGGTGTAAAAATGATTTTTTTGTGTTTTCCACGCTCGTCGCAGCTGTTTCCAAAATAGTTGCGATGGTCTGATTTGAACAGTTCACAATTTCTAAGATTCGCAGGGGTACATCACTTTCCTGCGATGATCCTGATTTTGACCTGTTTGGAATTTGCGATCATCGCAACACCGAGGGGAAAATATGCGACGATCGAGACGAATTTTTGAAACGAAAATTCTTCCCAAACTCAGCCAAAACATTGAAATTACAGTTAAAATGAACTCGAAACAAAAAGGAAAGACAAAGTACTTGGAGAAGTTTTGGAACACAATGACCCACCACAGCTCTAGAAATCGCCAATTCAATTTCGCAAGGTACGCATTGTTTGGAGTTTTACCATGGTTAAAACTAAAACAAAGTGAATTATGTTTTACCAGATGCCTTGTTATAGCCCTTTTTTTTTTAATTTATGGACTTGACTATAGTTTTTGGGTTTTTTACTATGGTTTTTAGGGTTTTGACTTACGTTTGAACATTAATCGTGTATTCTTATCGAACGATCTTATGCTTGGGTTTCTCTGTGCAGGAACATGTGTGTTGGATGTGGGTGTTGATCGATACATGCTTGGTAAATACTACAAAAGTTTCTCATGGGTCCTCTTTAAGCTCTTTTTTTACTCGTAAAAGATGAAAGATTGCCGAGTGTTTTTCCCTTTTTGACATGTTAAAGAGAATAAAAATGGGGGTTAGCTTTCAGCTCTTTTCTAACCATTTAAAGACGAAAATATGGCCAAGTCCTTGTCGTTTCGAGCTTGTTCATGGTTGCGAAATGTCATGTCTCCAGTAATTTTTCTACTTTTTCAGACTAGAAACACTATTCACAAAAAGTACTCCTTGACTGAAATGGTCAAGCGCTTCTCTCGAGTATCATTTTCTACCTTTTCAAGCTTGAGAGACACAAACATATGAAAAGGGCCCATCTGGAGTTTTCTTTTCTGTGTCTTTTTCAAACTCTCTAAACATGAAAAAGAGTTTGAGTTTTACATATGTCAGACTCGTTAAAAATCTGACGACCTTAGACTCGTCACCATGATGAGACCCAAGCTTCTCCTTCCTAGGGTTCGTTAAAATTTCACTAGGTTGGATTTTCCTGAAGGAAAAAATTATATTTCAAGCATATGCTACCCCGTTCAAGCTTGTTTTTCAAATATAATTGGGGTACTCGCCAGCAATGGTGGGGGGAAATTTGGAAATATTCTGATGGTTACCTACAACAGCTAGTCACTCTTGAACATCGACACTTTTTCTTCTCGGCGAGTTCGGAATATCCTCACATCATCATTGGCCTTCTAGGGTTTTGGTTTTTCATTTTTCCTCATTCCATTTGATCCTTATTGTCTCCGTAAGTCTTTCAATCCCTTGGTACCAAAATGCTACCACATTCCGGAGTCGTGTCGCCGATATGTTCAAGAGTTTAATCCTTCTGTAGTTTGCACCCTTACATCCTCCTCTGATTCATTGTTTCATCCATCTTCATATTGTTCCTTGTCTTGTGTCTTTGATGTGGGAAACATTATGGCCCTCCTGCAACGGTTTGCTCCCTGTTGACATCAACTCATTATCCAGGAAGTTGATCTAGAGATTCCTTTCGGGTACCTTGGAGCTTGCATGCCTCAATGGCAAGTTCTTCGCACTCGACGATAGGCTTGCATTATTGGTCTTCGATCGGGTGATTCCATAAGTGTTCAACTCTGGATCATTCTTCACACTTCGTGGATTGTATTAATAGTACCTTGAGAACCATTAATGGTTTAGATCATTGGTTGGTAATCAAGTGATTTTCTAGTATGCTCGACTTCAGCACATCTATTCGCATATTCAAAACTTTACTATGTTCGAGTTGCATTCAAGACCCTGGACTAAGTTACATAAGTTCAATTTGCATGGATTGGTTCATGATTGCATACATGACTCTTTGATTGGATGGTTGCAACCATACCTCAGACTTTCTAGATGGCTATGACCATACCTATATTTTCATATGGTCTGATCAATTGGATGGTTGCGTCCATACCACATACCAATTCTATCTGTCTTTTGGATGGTTGCGCCCATGCCTAGGCTATATGTATTTCTTTCACTGTCAGCGATATTAGTTGTACTTGCACCTGTAGGTTCTCTGTGATGGTGTTCTAGTTCAGTTATGGTTTCGTAAAGCATTTCACCCCTCCCACTCTCTCAGCCTTCATGATTTACGGGGCATCTATTACACAGTATTTTGTCACTGACCCCACCTCACCTAGTCCCGGATAGAGTCGATCCCTAAATGGCATCTATTTTGTGTCATACATCAACAAATGTTTCCACATCTTCCAAATCATTCAATAAGATTAACAATGATCCTTAATCCTGAAGATTGACCCTTTTTATCCATGTTCCAAGATCATCGCAAGACAACCTCATTATGCCTGTGACAGTAACCTGGAATGAACTAGAACGTTATGACATCATCACATGGGTACACTTGTTCTCTGCAATGATCAGATTTTAGGGCTTGTCGCAAGTCATCAATATCTTTCTTGCGACGATAGCTTTGAATACACTGTTTCCCTACAACGTCATCTCTGAGTTCTAGCATGTGACTCACGATGACCCAGATATAGCGAATTAGTTCAAATAGAATGCTTCTGGGTGTTTCTGGAACTAGTTGTTGGGTCAAGGAAGTTCACCTTTCCTCCTCTAGGATGGTGGTTATGCCTTTTGAGAAACCTCCTTTGGAGATAATCTCCCTCTCCCTCATCTATGGAGGCTCCTCCTCTTATGAAAGCATTCCCCATTGCTATGATCAGTTAGTTTTTGGGTATTGAGCAAATTAGCTAGTTTTGATGTGAGATTGATAGTTTGCAATGTGAATTATTGATAGTCTAGCAATTGGTTGTGGATTGCCTTAGCCTTATACTAGTGTTATTGAGTGAGAGAGAGAGTTATAAGCCTTTTGGGAGACCCTTATGAGAGTGAATGCTTGAAGAGACATACTGACTGGACCCTTTCAAGGAATGATGTCAAGGCTTGCTTGTAAGCTTTGCTTTTGCTCATATTAATACAATCAATGGTGATTTCCTATGTCATGTGTAAAATATATTTGATAGCTTATGGTTCCTTAACTCTATAAGTGAATAGTTCATTGTTGTGCTCTATTATGTGTTTTGTTGTTCTCTTGTGTTGTTTCAGGTGAATCACTCATTAAGGCGAAGGAAACGAAATCTAAAGCAACATAACAAAGACTCCATCGAACACCATTTTGAGGTAGGCTCTTTCAACAATGACTGTTTAAGGAAATTATCTGTTGTTTTGTCTTACTGTGACTAGACCCACTGTAGGGCTAGAGGGGTTGCCTCTATCCATAGAGGGAACATTACCTACATCACAAGTAGCCTGTGAAGTCCCTGCTAAATTGACCGGCTCACAGAGTCTAGAGACATTGTTGCAATTCCTCCATGGATCCTCCTCTAGCCAATGAAATCCCCCACTAATCCACTGAAAGTAAATTCTCGCATAGTGGTCTTTGCAAATACCATGGGGATCATATGAATTAAATTCCTGAGTACCAAATGAAAACTTCATTATGTCCTTTCCCTTAGTATCTGTAACTTTCAATTTCTTTATCTTGTATAATCCAATTTGTAAAGGAAGAGTGCGCCATGGTGCTTTCTTCTTCCTCTGAAAAGATTTTGAAAACCATGTGGCGAGATGATATGACACTTATTGCATGAATGTTTTTTAGTAACTTACCTTTGTAAAACATCTAGCAACTTATCTTTGCCGAACACTCTAAGGAATATGCCACCTGGTGAGGCACATCAATCTATGATCTCTACTATTTCCTCAAATTCTCCTTGTGACATGCAAGGTGGATCTTCTTCAAAGATGAGCTTGTAAAGCAGGATGATGAAGTGTTCATTTAGTTATTCCATTACCCCTTGATGTCTACACTTTGAAAGCAACCTTAGTAAATATGCACGACAGTTTCTCGTGGTGTCCATTTTCAATTCATGCGAGGAAACTGATTATGTGCACAAATTACATCCAAAATATGCAGACATATAAAACCTTGCTTTCTCACCGGTGGGAGGACTTCAGTCTTGTGCTACATGGGTTCTCAACTGTCGAGCCAGTAGATATGATGAGTTGAACATCTTCCCCTCATTTAAAACTTGGTTCAATTAGACTTCCCACCCTTCCGGAAAGGTCTTCATGCTCTGTTGACCATGGATCCTGTAAGCTAAGATAACCAAGAGTGAGTAGGACTTCTGAGGGACTTTGTATTGTATAAGTCGGTGGTTGTTTGTAGAAACTTCGATGTCTCTTTCCCCAACCTTTGAAAATGTCTCGTGTATTCACATAGTTGTTGGTGGCATAGAAAAATGAGTCCATGAGTTTCACTGGCTTGGGCAAGTGATACATGCACTGATAATCTTCTGCCTAAAAGGTAGCAAGCTTTTGTCAGCTGACACTACTAAATTTCATGGTATTCTGATCAATGTGTGAGACAAACCAGATGATGACATCTGCATATGGGAAGCTAGATATAAGCATGCAAACTTGTGTAGTCCTGACTGTTGAATACTGAGATAAACCCATTGGTCCTCTAAATCTAACTCAAGGCTCTTTGTTGAAAAATCTTCATTAACTTTCTACCATGTTAGTGTTCACCTCTTTTTCTCTAAATATTTGATTGTCTACATACACTGGCAATTCTACTGATGTTTTCTCAACTACTTCCACAGTACTGATTTCAGTGGTCTCTTTTGAAACATATCTCTTTGGTGCCATGGTAACAATGACTGCTAGAGAAAATTGCTTCACAAGTGTGGTACCTTTGGGATGAAAAGGACACTCACGGCAAGCAAACATTAGGTTCAAGAAGTCTACCTTCAAAGCATAATCAACCAGCGAATCAGGAAACTATAGAGAAGGATTGCCCAATATTTATCAATAAGGGAGACTATATGACTATGGGAACTGCCCATTGCACAGTCCCATCATCCAAGGATGAAGCCTAAGGCTTGATACTAAGCAATGCGCCATCCCAGCATAGGTAGAGACTGGGAGAGACTGTGCATTACATAGTCTTAGTGGCCAAGGTGACAGGCTGAGCCTTAGAACTACGCAATGCATAGTTGGGTCACCCTATACTACACACTGCACAGTTCTAGAGGTTGAGCTTGTGGCTTGAGCCTTAGGATTTTGTAGTGCCCAGTTGAGCAAGGCAAGATCTAACTAAGGAAAGTGCAGATCTGGCTGGTGGAAGTGTGAAAAACGAGAAAAATAAAAAATGATGTGAGCTTGAGTGAAAAACTCACTAAGTATGAGTAAATCAATGTAGATCAAGTGCAAAATCTAATCAAGTAGATGGAAAATCAATTATGTGAGGAGATTCACTGCAAAGGCGACCATCAATGCAAAAATAGGAAAACCAATGCAACACTTGTGAAAGACAAATGAAAACATAGAATAACACTTATACAAGTTAAAATAGGTTAAAATGCCAAAAAATATGAAGAGAAATGAGTAAAACAACACTCGCACAAGATAAATGACAAAAAGCGACAAAAAGAGAAGCAAAAGACAAGAAAAGAAAAACTCACCCGGAAAAGTGATGAAAACCATACCAAAGGTTCCTTGATCTCCTCGAGAATGATATAGATCCAATATCAAATGTGAAAATGAGCTATAGAAGTTTCAATTAAATATATTTGATCAAATCAGGGTTTATAACATGCATGCCCAAAATAAAGGAAAACGCGACACTTGGCGGAAGTTTCTAAAAATAGCAAAAGTGCATGCTTCAGGACACTAATAATAGATCCATATTTTTTACGGATGATTTTTTCATTTTAACTTTTTGCTTTTTTTCCTTTTCATGGAAACTTCCTATGCATGTTTCCAAGAAATATTACGCAATTCTATGGAACTGGGAAACTTTTCAGCATAGTGCACTACGCAGTTTCTGAGGTCAATGAGGGATTGCACAGTTTCTGGGTTAGTGTTGGGTTTCCTTCCATGATTGTGCATTTTATGAGCTCAAGGCTGATTGTCAGTTTGAACTGCACAATTCCCATCATCAAGGTTGCTTGGCCTCAAGGGCTAAGAAGTTCTGGAGAAAAGCCTAGAACTACTGTAAGACCAAGTCAGAGATCAACTTGTGAGTTAAAAAGATCAATTAAGTGTGGAAACAAGAAAACACAAGAACAAATGGAAAAGATAAGTCTTAATAGAAGCATGCTTACCTGAATCAGTGTAATATAGGCTCCTACGGATAGGAAGGAAGGCTCCAAAATCAAAGCATAGGAAAAATTGTGGAGGGTGGTTATAGTTGCTACAACACCTTGCCATATGGAATCATAAGCACAATGGGAGTGTGCCCTAGAACAATGAGTTGATAATTTTTCACTATGAGAACAAGTGTTGCAAGATTGTAGTGTTTGACATTGGATGTGGACTTTGATTTTGACAATGTATTATGGACTTCTTAGGAAGGAGGTGAATCCTGGTATTACTTTGAGGGTGGAGGTGTAAGACTCTAGATTCCATTGTTGTAGATGTATGGCTAATATGATTTGATTTTATGGTTAGAGAAAATGTTCATATGTGTATATGTGTATATTATTGTAAATATTATATTGAGTCATGTTTATAAATATCCATACACAATATAATTATTTGTTGGTTGAAGGAAATGTGCATGAGTATATATGGGATTGTTATTGCAAATACCATAATGAGTTGTGTTATAATGCTCAAGTAAGTGGTACGTTATTTTTTAGCAAAGTTCATTGTAGATACTGCAATGAGTTGTGTCATAAATCTTGATAGGCAGTTTGTTTTGGTTTCAGCGATCTCAATGGTTATTGGAGCATAGAACACCGAGGACGATGTTCCCCCAAGGGGGAGTGTTCTGTAACAAACCATGGTTGAATTTCCATGAAAAAAATATAAGACCAAGGTTATGGGACATGTATTCCAAGTTGAATGGTGTGCAAAACATCCTAGTGGGTGGCACTGTCAGTTTATTATTGCTAAGGAAATTGGAAAATGCATCACCAAAGGAAAAGAGGCGTGAATTGCCTTTTTATTTATGAAAACAATGGAAAATAGGAGAAAAGGAAGGTGAAAGGTTACAAAATTACACGTGAGGAAAATTGAAGGCAAATGATGAAAATAGAGGCCTCAATGATAAAAAGTCTTCTGAGAATTAGTTCACATACTTTTGTCAATTTTATCTTGGAGCTCTCTCTCTCTATTCTCTCGCTCTCATACTCTTGCACACTTAGAGTATTCTTGGAGAATGCTTGTAGCACTCTAGTTTCATTGGATTTGGATAAAGAAGAGAAAGGAAAGTGGGGAAGTGCAAGGGAATAGAAGGATCAATAACTACAATTAGATTAATTTTTAGGTATTGAGTTCATGTATGGTTTCCTTGATAGTTTTGGCATGTGTGGTACATGCATGAGGTTTCTCGGTTATGAGTTGCCATTGGCAGGGAGGATTGCTTGGATTGATAGCGATTTTTCCTAGCCTTTCCATTTCCTAGATAACCATGGTGTTGGGGGCTTTCCTCCTTTTTTTTTATTGTTGCTCATGTTCCTTATGGATATGGGTTGAGTTATTAGTTATTGTAGCCTTGGTTAGACAAATGCTTTGGAAGACCCAGAATAACTTGGGTTGATTTACTAGTCCTAGAGCCTTGGTTGGATAAATTCTCTGGAGCCCTTGGTAGGTTGAGTTACTAGTCTTAGATCCTTGGTTGGAAAAATTCTCTGGAGCCCTTGGTGGGTTGACTTACTAGTTATGGATCCTTGGTTAGATAAACGCTTTAGTGCCTTGCGACAACTATGGGTTTAGTTACTAGTCCTAGAGTCGAGTTGGAACAAATACTCTGAAGCCATGGACAACTTGGGTAGATACCAATCTAGTGATGGTTAGTGATGTTTGACCGTGAGATGCAATCCTTGGTTGAGGGTTGATATGGTTTGGCCTCTAGAAGCCTTGGTTTTTCTTTTTCTTGGTTTATTCAATGAGATCCCACATTCATGCTTGGAATATGGCGCAGGGGTGATTAACTAAAATAAAGATTTGGTTCAGCCCAATCTATGGTCAGGTGGTACCTAGAAGTCCCTAACTTGGTTGGTATTTTGATATGCTAATAAGAGGTACTTTATATTGTGAATATGAGCATATTTATTGATTTTGATGGTGATATTATGGTTGAGTTTCCATGGTTTGTATGTTGGTTATTTGATTGTTTATATGTTGGTTATTTTTTGTTTATATGATGTATATTGTATATGGATCTTCACATGTTTGATGAATATATGAATGGTTGATGAGTACATGAACTAACAAATTTTATTGTAGTTGCGTGGACAGGCCATAGAGACTTCTTGGTGGTTCTCAGGTGAATCTCATATTATTATGATCAGATATGACTTCATGGCCTATAGATTACATGTTCACCATATTTTTGACAAACTTTCGGTCATGGTTAGGCTTGTTTAGGTCAATTCCTTGATCAATTTTTGTGTTAAAGGCTTTGTCTTTGTATCATTTATTGTGTTGGAAAGTCTCATCAAGTTCTGGGCACAAATCTAGAGTCTAGCCCTAAAAAGGTGGCACATATTTCGTGATTGCACGCATAGAAGTAGGAAATTTACATTGAAGTAGTTCCCTTGCAAGCTTATGCATTTGACTGGAGGCCTATAGTCACATGGATGTAGGATTTTGCATGCAACTAGGAGTTCAAGCCAGTGAAAAAAAATTTGACTCGGGGTTTGGGCACCTAGAGGGGTGGTTTAGCTCCTAGGGGTCTTGTAGTTCTTGAGGAAGGTCTTTAAATTTTCAGTTCATGGATTCCACTACCTTAACCATACATAGGATGTTGATTCATATCATAGTAACTCTTAGTCACATATTTACCCTAGTGGATCAACGAAATTAGGTAAGTGTGGCAGGGGGGTGTTACAAGAAGTTCATATTTATTGGTAATCGAACAGGAATTAAAGGTTATAGATGAGTCAGGAGAGGAATTTTTTTCATGTCCAACCTCCAATGATGCCCTCTAAGCCTTGGAAAAATGCAAAAAGATAATCCTAGGCTCTAGGGAAACTACGTGGTGTCTCAAAAACAAGGTTGTTTGTCTCCAAAGTGGAGACCAAAACACAAAGTTTTTTCATGCATATGCAAAAGAATGTTAGATGAAAAACATTATATGGAGCATGAGGATCATCAATCAGAGAAGTATCCTCCTTTAAAGTACTATCAAAGATCAGAAGGAGCATTTTCATTCTCTATTCAAGGAAGATCGTCAAAACTCTATAGTAAATATACTCCAAGTCGCTCAGCGTTTTCCATGTTATGTAAGGGAGGAAGATATAGAACATTTTATAGGATGATGTATGTTGGCATTATGATGCATGTGTTGTACTTGAAGGCAACTCACTTGTAGCAAAACAACTGACTTGTATATGGTAACAATATGAATCTACAGAAGAGATATCAAATGTGACAGAATGCATGGTAGTTGTGTTTACAGACGTGACAAAATGTAGGGCAGTTCAAAGGAATTAGTTCAGAAGTAATGTACAATGGAAAATTACATTATAACAAGTCTATTTAGAGGGAACAAAGTAATGGTACAAAATAATAGGATGAAGGAACAAAGGACTATCGATTAGAATCAAGAAGTTGAAGAAAAAGGACATTTTCGGGTATGTTAAGTTGTATATGCGGGTTCACTGTACAAAAAGAGAATATACATGCAGGCTCATGGAACAGAAGAATCGTATACGTATGCATGCACTTTCACAGAAGGAAAAGCACGTATGGGATGGAAAATCAAGTTTTTAGTCCGAGGTATTGGTCCGAGGTGCTTGGTCCAAGGTATTAACCTGAGGTATTTGGCCTGAGGTATTGGTCCGAGGTATTTGGTCTGAGGAATTGGTCCTAAGTGTTTTTGGTCCAATGTATTGAGAAAGGCCTAAAACTATATAAGGAGGAGAAGATCGAAGGGATATGTGCACAAGTAATGAATATCTTATGAAGTGCCATATCAAAAGAAAATATGCATGTTATGGGTTTCTGATGCTTTGCTTGATCTAGACTAAATATGCACCTGAGCATTTGATGATGGATGAGATCTAATGATGGATCAAGATCATAACGACTTATTATTATTGAATGATTTGATATTGTGCCAGATCTGATTATGTACACCTATTTTATTCTTTAAATATCGTGATCTGGGTTTGTCTGAAGTCCAGAGGTGCAACGAAGTTATGAAGTATTTGTATATCTATATGCTGGTTCGCTTTGATGAAGGTACGTATACATGCTGGTTCAACTCTTCTAAGTAGTGTATGTAAAAGAAAATCTTGATGTTCAAGGATGAATGATCTATCACATCAATGTTGCTCTTTTATGTCTGTCAATGAAGTCTTCTTAGATCTGAATGTAAAATTGAATGAATAAGGAGTTTGCTATTTGATAGATTGATTGTATAAGTGAGAAGAAGTGATCTCTATTTCTGCCTGTGTAAATTTCTACAATTTGATAGTAGATGTTGAGTATATTGTTGGTTGGTACAGACTTGATTCAAAATTTTATGTTTGCAATAGATTTGGAGGTATATGCATGTTTTATTAATGGAAGTAGTGTATACACACAGTTTGGGTTTAGCCAAGTAATGTATATAGTCTGATGCATGGTTTCTGAGGTTACTGCTGGTTCTGGATGATGATGCAGGTTATGGGTTTTTGATGCTCTTTTTTATCTGAACAAAGGATGCACCTATGCGGTTGATGAGGGATCAGATATAATGATGGATCGGGATCATGAGACCTAAAATTAATTATTATTATATGGTTTGATCATGGATAGTCTAGATCTGAATGCTAACACGTGATTTACACTGTAAATGTTCTAATTTGGGTATGACTGAAGTTTGTAATAGTTGTGATATTTTAAGTTAGCATTTGCAGATTTGTACATTGGTTCGCTTTTGTAAAAGCGCATATACATGCTAGTTCGTCACATAAAAGTAGTGTATACATTATGAAATATGATGGTTGAAGTTGCAATTTGTTCTGGTTGTTAATACAGAGTTCTGGGTTCTGCCTTGCGTTCTATTGACTGTGTTCTGGTGATAATGGTTTGAATGTTCAGATTGATTGATTGTGATTTTCTTCAGTGATGATGAGTTTTCAGTGATTGATTCAGTTGTGGTTGATTCAGATATTGATGTTTGAGTTTCAGTGGTTGGTTAATGTAGATGTATTTGATGGTTGTATTGCAGTGATGATTGATTATGAGATACAATGTTGTTGATAGGCCTAGTATGAAAATTTGATGAAACATGGCCTTCATATTGTGGTATTGTGTTCCAGGAGTATCCAATCTAAAAATTTATGAAATTGGTCCCTGGAGGAAGAGAGAAGGTCATAGCCTTCTTTAGGCCTACGCCTACGTACTAGTAAACATATCGGCCAGTACAAGAGCTAGTGGGTTGGAGCTCCCTTCCAGTAGCAGCTGTAAAACAAGTGAAGGATGGAGCATTTTGTAGGTTGGTGCCTACATACTAGTAAATGGATTGGCTAGTACAAGAGCTAGGGGGTTGTAGCTCCCTTCCAGTAGAAGCTAGAAAATGAGAGAAGGTTGTAGCCTTCTGTAGGTGGGTCCCTGTGTATTGGTATGAGTCTGCACCAGTACAAGATTGTAAACATACTTTCTTATTATTAAAAGAAGGCAGAGATGACAACAACAGGTGGTTTTCACCCACATTGGGTTTCAACCTTAAATCTTGGTGTTCATGTGTGTTGCTTACATGTGATGGTTTATAATGTTATTACTACACATGGTTACTGTTTAATGTTTAATAAAGTACTGATGCACTAATTAAAGATCAACATATGATGAATCATAAGTTCACTGGATATACGTTGGTTTCCTTAAGACCATTTGCATGCACACGTGAGTTCCCTTCTCTGAAGTAGAATATATAAATCTAATTATGGAAATGAAAAAGTTCTTGATTTATAAACACTAATTCACCCCCCCTCTCAGTATTATTTCCAATAATTGGTATCAAAGCAGGTCCTTTGGAAGAAGCTTGATCACTTGAAGAAGATCCATAGTAACAATGGGAAAGAAGCTAAAGAAGAAAGCACCTCAAAAGAAGAAGACATCTCAAAGGAATTCTGACAGTGGGAGAGACGATTGACCTTTATGTATAAGCAACTCTTTAGATTTAGAATCAACTCAAAATGAAGATGAAAAAGAAAAATAACTATCAGGTATGAATTTGTTGTCCTCTAGCGATACATTTCTCTGTTCATTTGAAGATAATGAAAGTGATAGCGAAACAACTAAATTTTCTCTTATGGGTGAAAGAGAAAGAAATCAAATAGAGGTAGAATTTAAAAGGCTCACAGATACAATTAGAGATCAAAAAGTTCTAATTGATAAAAGGGAATGTTCCTACAAAGAAGAAGTTACCAGTTTAAATTAAATCTCAGTTGGAGGAAGGAAACAAAGTAAGGAAGCAATACAAGGAAAAGGAATATCAATGTCAAAAGTTGCAGGATGAAGTGACATCATTAAGAAATGAAATAAATAAAAAGAGTACAACAATTAAGAGACTTAAATATATCCAGTAACTATGAAATTCTTGAAGGTAAGATCCTCTCTCTAAAAGAAGATCTTGAAAATTCAAATAAGAAGAATGAAAAACTACTCCAAGCATTTGAAAAACAAGAAAATGAAGTTCTTGAATTAAGGCAACAAGTGGAAGAAGGAAGAAAAGATAAAAAAATCATGAAGAAGTAGTATCTTGAAAATGGAGAGAAATATTGGGTTGAGGTAAATATCCTAAAAGGTAAATTAGAAGAAAAGGATAAACTTTTACGATTTCAAGATAGCACTAAGGTTTCAGATAATATTCTTAGTAGTCAAAGGTCTCCTATCATCAAATCTGGTCTTGGTTTTCATGAAATTGTTGAAGGCAAATCTAGTTCACAAGATGAGGCAAGGAACTCTAATGCAAAATATGAAATGCTCAACAAGGAGATGAGAGGTCCACCCCATCAACAGCTAGATGAAGAAGAAGAATGATTCAAGCTAATAACCGTCACACAAAAAGATCTTCAACATCTAGGTACTTTAAGGGATATTACTTTTCTTGCAATATGTTTGGTCACAAAGCCATTAACTGCTATAGAGGGAATATGAAACATATAAAATGTTATGCTTGTAACAAGTTTGGGAATATAGCAAAAGAATGTAGGAGGAAACTTCAGCCAACATACCAAAAGCAGAAAACTTCATCACACTCCAAGGTATGGAAGAAGAAGGAAGTACGATCAGAAATATGTGGAATATCTCAGTATAGAGACAGAACAGACTTGGGAAGAACTGAAAGTATGAAATTTCAATTCTCTAATTCTCATACGCAGTTATAGTGAAGACAAGTCGCATATATACGTGAGTTCGGAGTTGCACAGTCGCGTATATGTTGGTCTGATGAAGAAGCAGTGGGACAGACTCAGAAAAATGATCTGATATGGTTCAGACAACTACCAATAATCTTTTCTATCTTAATGATTGATGACTACAGTCTGTAGATGTTATTTAGAAGTGTTTTTGATCCTCATAAGTTGTTGATGACTTGATGTATATCTAATTGATGATGATGCCTTGATATTTCTTACTGATATATGCAATGATCAGACAGTGAACAGGTGGCACAAGTTCAAGGGGAGAATATGTTATGCTTCTAATATTGCATTATTGGCATTATGTTCATAAGTCTTATCAATGGTGATGATGCTTATGTGGCTACAGTGTTTAAATGATACATCATGCCATGTTGAAGTTATAATTTGCCTATGATGATTATACTTGTATTGCTTGGGGTTACATAGTTGTTATTCAAATTAGATTTATGAGTGATTGTGGATGAATTTTGATGATCCATACAGTACATATATGTTTCTTACATGGTGATCTTCATAAGGACAAGGAGAAGTACAAATATTGAGTACAAAACTTCATTATTTGATGATCAGCCACTTATTTCTTTTATGATGCTGTCATCATGCCTTCAAAGATGCATAAAGTTCATATCGTGTAGCATTCCTATAGTCCTCAGCTCTCACATGGTTGAGGATTGTTGTTATTGATGGTATCAAGAAATCTTGACAAATGACTATGAGCTCATGGTGTGGTAGATACATAGTTGATGGATACACATGATGTTGGATACATGGATGATTACTTAAAGTTGCATATTGATAAATATCATTGGTTGGCCAAGAGAATGGTGTTGCTACAGGTTCCATATCCATTTGGAGACATGGCTTACTTAGTCACATAATGATGATGACTTCTTAATTTATGATGATAGGCTTGATACTCACATATGTTGATTATCATGGTTGATGCTTATCAGATGTGGGATGTTTCCAAGTGATGTTACATGATTGACATATTGAGGGTTCTTATGGAAAATCATGCAGTTCTTGATGATGACGCTATGATCATAGATGATGAATATGGTGTTTTCACATACATATGATATGATGTGAATGATTTTGTGTTAATTCTTTGAGATATGACATATAAGGTTATGATAAGGCTCTTTCTACTAAGGAAATAGAGCAAGTTGATCTTGATGAGATCAAGAGGATGAGTTGATATCTATATGCAACATATTTTGTCACTAGTTGATGATAATTACATGGTCATATCTTGGGAACTAAGATGGACATATATAGGTTGATGGTCTAAATGTTGCTGACAGATGCTTGTGGTGCAAATCATACATAGTGTATGATAGTTGATGATGACTATCATGGTCTTGTTTGGATCTTTGGTATCTGTTATAAATATCATTCGATGTAAAGGTCATATAAAGACCCATGATGTAATATGTCTTTGTTTTTCATAGTATTTAGTGAGTCCCTCTTGGTCATATGATGTAATTTGTACCCCCACTATGCATGGAATGGATGATGTAATAATTACTATATTTCATTCATGTATAAATAATTGGTATATCCCCACTTGGTTGAGTAGATGAGTCAAATTTGGTATATGCCCATTTGGTTTGGAGATTGATGTATGTATGAGTCATTGGTGATAGGAAGGTCATACTCACATAGTTGAGTTATAGAGTCATGTTATTCTTTTGGAAATATTTTTGCAGACTCTGCAAGTGCTCAGGGGGAGCATGGATGGTATAGTGTATCTCAACATGTACAAAGGGGGAGTTTAATCAGAAAATTCAGCATGTGCCTAGGGGGAGGATGATCAATGTTCCTATTCATCTATTCAGATATAAAAGTCTTCATTTTGGTCAGTCCTTTACCCTTGATATCAAAGGGGGAGAATAACTTGGCCTACTCTTTTCCCTTGATGTCAAAGCGGGAGAGTATTTTGGTGTTTCTTGTTATCTCTAACAGTTTCTACAACTTGCGCTAATCAACACCAACATGGTTTCCATCAAGTCCAAAGGGGGAGATTGTTTGCATTATGATGCATGTGTTGTACTTGATGGAAACCCACTTGTAGCAGAACAACTCACTTGTATATGGTAACAAGACAAATCTATAGAAGAGATATCATATGTCACAAAATGCATGGTAGTTGTGTTTACAAATGTAACAAAATGCAGGGAAATTCAAAATAATCAGTTAAGAAGTAATGTATAATGAAAAATCACATTATAAGAGGTCTATTAAGAGGGAACAAAGTAATGGTACAAAAAAATAGGATGAAGGAACAAAGGACTACATATTAGAATCAAGAAGTTGAAGAAAAAGGACATTTTCAGGTATGTTAAGTTGTATAGGCAGGTTCACTATACAAAAAGAGCGTATACACGCGGGCTCATGGAACAAAAGAAGCGTATACGTATGCATGCACTTTCATAGAAGGAAAAGTGCGTATGGGATGGAAAATCAAGGTTTTGGTCCGAGGTATTGGTCCGAGGTATTTGGTCCAAGGTATTGGTCCAAGGTATTGGTCCAAGGTATTGGTCCGAGGAATTTGGTTCGAGGTATTTGGTCCGAGGTATTGGTTCGAGGTATTTAGTCTGAGGTATTGGTCCTAAGTGTTTTTGGTCCAAGGTATTGAGAAAGGCCTAAAACTATATAATGAGGAGAAGATCAAAGGGATATGTGCACAAGTAATGAATATCTTATGAAGTGTCATATCAAAATAAAATATGCATGTTATGGGTTTCTGATGCTTTGCTTCATCTAGACTAAATATGCACCTGAGCATTTGATGATGGATGAGATCTAATGATGGATAAAGATCATAATGACTTATTATTATTGAATGATCTGATATTGGGCCAGATTTGATTTTGTACACCTATTTTATTCTTTAAATATCATGATCTGGGTTTGTCTGAAGTACAGAGGTGCAACAAAGTTATGAAGTAAGAATTTACAGATTTGTACACTGGTTCACTTTGATGAAGGTGCGTATACATGCTGGTTCAACTCTTCCAAGTAGCATGTGGAAAAGAAAATCTTGATGTTCAAGGATGACTAATCCATCAGATCAGTGTTGTTGTTTTACTATTGTCTATCAATGAAGTCTTCTTAGATCTGAATGTAAAACTGAATGAATAAGGAGTTTGTTGTTTGATAGTTTGATTATATAAGTGAGAAGAAGTGATCTTTATTGCTACCTATGTAAATCTCTATAAGTTGACAGTAGATGTTCATTATATTGTTGGTTGGTATAAACTTGATTCAAAAGTTTATGTTTGCAGTAGATTTGGAGTTATATGCAGGTTTGATTAACGGAAGTAGCGTATACATGAAGTTTGGGTTCAGCCAACTAGCGTATATAGTCTGATGCATGGCTTCTAAGGTTACTACTGGTTTTGAATGATGATGTAGGTTATGGGTTTTTGATGCTTTGTTTGATCTGAACTAAGGATGTACCTATGCAGTTGATGAGGGATGAATCTAATGATGGATCAGGATCATGAGACCTAAAATGGATTACTATTATATGTTTTGATCATGGATAGTCTAGATCTGAATGCTAACATGTAATTTACACTCTAAATGTTTTGATTTGGGTATGACTAAAGTCTGGAATAGTTGTGATGTTTTAAGTTAGCATTTGCAGATCTATACACTAGTTCGCTTTGGTAAAAGCGCATATACAAGTTGCTTCGGCACATCAAAGTAGCGTATACATTATGAAATATGATGGCTGAAGTTGTAGTTTGTTCTAGTTGTTAATACAGATTTCTTGGTTCCACCTTGTGTTCTATTGACTGTGTTCTGGTGACAATCATCTGAATGTTCAGATTGATTGATTATGATTTGCTTCAATGATGATGAGTTTTCAATGATTTATTCAGTTGCGGTTGATTCAGAGATTGATGATTGAGTTTCAGTGGTTGGTTGATGCATATGTATTTGATGGTTGTATTGCAGTGGTGATTGATTATGAGCTTCAATGTTGTTGATGGGCCCAGTATGAAAATTTGATGAAACGTGACCTTAAAATTGTGGTGTTGCGTTCCAGGAGTATCTAGTCTGAAAATTTATGAAACGTGGTCCCTAGAGGAAGAGAGAAGGTCGTAGCCTTCTGTAGGCCAGTACCTACGTACTAGTAAACATATCAGCTAGTATGAGAGCCAGGGGATTAGAGCTCCCTTCCAGTAGCAGCTGGAAAATGAGTGAAGGATGGAGCCTTCTATAGGTCAGCACCTACGTACTAGTAAATGGATTGGCTAGTACAAGAGCTAGTGGGTTGTAGCTCCCTTCTAGTAGAAGCTGGAAAACAAGAGAAGGTTGTAGCCTTCTGTAGGTGGGTGCTTGCATATTGGTATGAGTCTACACTAGTACAAGATTGTAAACAAATTTTCTTATTATTAAAAGAAGACATAGATGATAGCAGCAGGTAGTTTTCACCCAAACTGGGTTTCCACCTTAAATCTTGGTGTTCATGTGTGTTGCTTACGTGTGAAGGTTTATTCTATTATTACTACACATGGTTACTATTTAATGTTTAATAAAGTACTGATGCACTGATTAAAGATAAATGTATGATGAATCATAAGTTCATTGGATATATGTTGGTTGCCTTAAGAACAGTTGCGACACAAGTTCCCTTCTCTAAAGTAGAGTATATAAATCTGATTATGGAAATGAAAAAGTTATTGATTTTTAAATATTGATTCACCCCCCCCCCCCCCCCCCCCCC
>APFE030140038.1:28839-52093 GCA_000404065.3 Pinus taeda
CCCTCTCAGTATTATTTCCAACAATTGGTATCAGAGTAGGTCCTTTGGCAGAAGCTTGATCGCTTGAAGGAGATCCGTTGTAACAATGGGAAATAAGTTAAACAAGAAAGCACCTCAAAAGAAGAAGACATCTCAAAAGAATTGTGATAGTGGGAGAGACGATTGGCCTTTATGTAGAATCAACTCTTCAGATTCATAATCAACTCAGAATGAAGATCAACATGCAAAAGAACTATCAAGCATGAATTTGTTTTCCTCTGGTGATACATTTCTCTGTTCATTTGAAGATAATGAAAGTGATAGCGAAACAACTGAGTTTTCTCTTATGGGTGAAAGAGAAAGAAATCAAATAGAGGCAGAATTTAAAAGGCTCATAGATACAATTAGAGATCAAAAAGATCTAATTGATAAAAGGGAATGTTCCTACAAAGAATAAGTTACCAAATTAAAGTCTCAGTTGGAGGAAGGAAACAAAGTAAGGAAGCAATACATGGAAAAGGAAGATCAATGTCAAAATCTGCAGGATGAAGTGACATCATTAAGAAATGAAGTAAATAAAAAGAGTACAACAATTAAGAGACTTAAAGATAGATCCAATTACTATGAAAGTCTTGAAGCTAAGATCCTCTCTCTAAAAGAAGATCTTGAAAATTCAAATAAGCAGAATGAAGAGCTACTCCAAGCATTTGAACAACAAGAAAATGAAGTTCTCGAATTAAGGCAACAAGTGGAAGAAGGAAGAAAAGCTAAAAAAAATCATGAAAAAGCAGTATCTTGAAAAGGAAGAGCAATATCAGGTTGAGGTAAATATCCTAAAAGGTGAATTAGAAGAAAAGGATAAACTTTTACGGTTTCAAGGTAGCACTAAGATTTTGGATAATATTCTTAGTAGTCAAAGGTATCCTATCATCAAATCTGGTCTTGGTTTTCATGAAATTGTTGAAGGTGAATCTAGTTCACAAGACGAGGCAAGGAACTCTAATGCAAAATATGAAATGCTCAATAAGGAGATGACAGGTCCACCCCATCAACAGCCAAGGAAAGAAAGTCTTTTGCTCATAACTATGGAAGTGATAGTCGGTTATTTCTTCTGATGAATAATGTTGAACGTTTTATATGCCATAATTTTGGACATCTTGTAGCCAGATGTAGAAGAACAATGATTCAAGCTAATAACTATCACATAGAAACATCATCAACTTCTAGGTACTTTAAGGGATATTATTTTTCTTGCAATATGTTTGGTCACAAAGCCATTAACTGCTATAGAGGGAATATGAAACATATAAAATGTTATGCTTGTAACAAGTTTGGGAATATAGAAAAAGAATCTAGGAGGAAACTTTGGTCAACATACCAAAAGGAGAAAACTTCATTACACTCAAAGGTATGGAAGAAGAAGGAAGTATGGTCAGAAATATGTGGAATAACTCAGTATACAGATAGAATAGACTTTGGAGGAACTAAAAGTATGAAATTTCAGTGCTCTAATTCTCATACGCAGTTATAATGAAGACAAGTCGCATATATACGTGAGTTTGAAGCTGCACAGTCATGTATATGTTGGTTTGATGAAGAAGTAGTGGGACAGACTCGGAAAAATGATTTGATATGGTTCAGACAACTACCAATTATATTTTCTATCTTAATGATTGACGACTACAGTCTATGGATGTTATTTTGAAGTGCTTTTGATCCTCATAAGTTGTTGATGACTTGATGTATATCTAATTGATGATGATTCCTTGATATTTCTTACTGATATATGAAATGATCAGATAGTGAACAAGTGGCACAGGTTCAGGAGGATAATATTTTATGCTTCTAATATTGCATTATTGGCTTTATGTTTAGTAGTATTATCAATGGTGATGATGCTTATGTGGCTAAAGTGTTTAAATGATACATCATGCAATGTTGCAGTTATAAGTTGCCTATGATGATGATATGTGTATTGCTTGGGGTTACATAGTTGTTATTTAGATCAGATTTATGAGTGATTGTAGATGAATTTTGATGATGCATATAGTACATAAATGTTTCTTACATGGTGATCTTCATAAGGACAAGGAGAAGTACAAAGCTTTAGTATAAAACTTCATTATTTGATGATGAGCCACTCATTTCTTTTATGATGCTGTCATCATGACTTCAAACACGCATAAAGTTCATATGATGCAAGATTCCTATAGTTTTTGGCTCTCACATGGTTGAGGACTGTTGTTGTTGATGGTATCAAGAAAGCTTGACAAATGACTATGAGCTCATGGTGTGGTAGATACATAGTTTATGGATACACATAATGTTGGATACATGGATGATTACTTAAGTTTCATATTGATAAATATCATTGGTTGGCCAAGAGAATGGTGTTGTTAGAAATTCCATATCCATTTGGAGACATGGCTTACTTAGTCACATAATGATGATGACTTCTTACTTAACGATGTTAGGCTTGATAGTCACATATGTTGATTATTGTGGTTGATACTTATCAGATGTGGGATGTTTCCAAGTGATGTTACATGGTTGATATATTGAGGATTCTTGTGGAAAGATGATGCAGTTCTTGATGATGATGCTATGATCATAGATGATGAATATGGTGTTTTCACATACATAAGATATGATGTGAATGATTTTGTGTTACTGCTTGGAGATATGACATATAAGGTTATGATAAGGCTCTTTCTACTTAGGACAACATCTACAAGTTTATTGCTAAGGTTATCACTTGGAATATCAAACCCATTATGTCTAGGTCTATCTCCAAAGAGTATTTTGGCTTCCTGGAAGGAAGAGAAATTCATGAAGATATAGGAGTGGCTCAAGAAGTCCTGCACATATTGAAAATCAAGTAACTGAAATGGGTCGCTTTCAATATTCATCTCTCAAAATCCTACGACATAGTGAGTTTGGTTTATCTTAGGCTTATCCTCACGCAAATAATGTTTCCTCCTTCATTCATCAATTGGATCATGGGTTGTATCCAAACTATCTCCTTTTTAGTCCTAATCAATGGTTTGGCCTCTCCTTTCCTTCTTACATATAAAGGCATAAGGTAAGACTGCCCTTTAGCCCCACTCCTTTTTCTGCAGGCAACTAAAGGTCTCATCCTTCTACTTGGTGAGGCAATAAGACAAGGCAATTTTCTTGGTCAAAATATTGCTCCAGGTACGACTATCTCACATCTACCCTTTGTAAATGACATTTTAATTTTCTGCAATGGTCATATAAGAGAAGTTAACAAATTGTTTGAAGTCCTGACTCTCTTTCTGAATGAAATTGACATACTAATCAATGCAACCAAGTCATCTATTTCTTGTGTTAATTTAGAAGTTGAAGAAAGAAGGTACCTTTCAAGGATGTTCTCTTTTGAAATATGATAATTTGAATAAGGGTTAAAATACTTATGGTTTTAGTTGAAACCAAACAACTACTCAAAAGTTGAATGGGCTTAGTTGTTAGAAAATATGGAAGAGAGACTCAAAGGATGGTGCTTATGATGTCTATTGAGGGTAGGTAGATTAATCTTGGTTAAATCTATCCTAGAGGCCATCCCTATCTATTGGATGTCCCTTTCCTAGATCCCAAAGGGAATCCTAGAAAATTTCAAAATAATTTGTTCCTATTTTCTATGGGCGGGTAAAAAATATCACTTTGTTGCTCCGTGGGCCAGTTGGCAAAAGATATCGCTCCAAAAAGAATTAGGTGGGTGTGGATTCAAGAATGTCTGGATTTCGTAGCAAAGTGTTGATGGATATTAATTTCCTGTGACAATCTATGGATAGAAGTTGTCACAAGAAAATACATAGCCCCCTTAGCTTTGGATGAGTGGTTGCAAAGACCCCTCAAGCCAAGAACAAATATTTCTATAGTATGGAAAGTGGCCCTGAATTCCTTTGGCATAGTCAAAAAAGGCTTGGTATGGAAGATTGGGGATGAGGGATACCTTCGAATAGGTACTGAACCCTAGACAGGAAGTGGAGATAGGGTCAAACTTTCATCTCAAGTGGTCAATAGTCTTAGAGACATAGGAATCATGAGACTTGCACAAGTTTAGGATCCTGAACGTGTATCCCTTTGGAAACAAGGCTGGAGGTCAAAAATATCCCTTGGGTTGACCTATCTCATCCAAGAGTAATGGAAGGGTTATGTGACAACACAAAATGACACTAATGTCAATTAAATTGTTTCAAATAGCAACAAGAAATGATAAAAATAGAATCCATAAATGCTAGTTTAATTTGTCCTTGAATTAAACTGAGAATTAAAATCGAATTCTTTTCTCATAGAAACTTGTAAATAGTTAATCAAGTTTAATTAACTTAGGAATTTAGATTTGGAAGTATTTCTAGAGCCATGTATATGTTCTCCCTATATTATAGGGGTAAAGGATGAATTAAGTATGAGTTGTAATTAGTTAACTCAGTTTACTGAGTTAAGTCCAGTTAAATTAGTTCCAAATTGTTTGAGGAACTAATAGTGAGTTAATCGCCAGTTGACGCATTAGTGTACTCAACTAGTGCTACTATAGTTAACTGAATATTTACTCATCATAAACTCATGCATGTTGATTCTGAGAAAGACCCAGTTGAGACTAGAATGCAGGGATAGTGTACTATTTTTTGTGTAATTTTCTGAGTTGTACAGATGGCGCATTCAATCAAGAAATGAACCTAGAAGGTATTGCATAGTTATGGATGAGGAATTTCCATTTAAATGTGGGCTAATTCTCTCAGGAATGGTGCAAAGAATTAGAAGCTTGGTGGCTTGGAAATTTTTCTAAGTATTGGCCAACATAAGTCATCAAGTGGAGGATAGGAAATACTTGTGCAGGTTAAGCTCAAGCTTGAGCATAGCATATTGTATTCATCCAAATTCTTTGACAAACTGCGCAAGGAAATTGGAGGCTTGGAGAACAGAGAAGAGGCTTGGATTTGGCTTGAGCTTGCTTGTGAGTTGGAGATTGATTTTACTGTGCATTGGGATTGTTCTTTTGAGAACAAGCATTGTAATCTGATCTTGATTTTCTAATTAATGCAATAATAGATAGTGGGGTTTTGAGCTGTGGCTTTACCTAGATATTTATTGTGTTATGTGCCATTGATTATCTTCCTCTTGTCAATTATTGTTTTGCTAAATCTTGATGTGCTTCCACTGTAAAGAGTAGAAGTAGATTCTCGTCTCTTGTTTTAGTAGATTACATGAGCTTGTGAATATATAGGATTTTCTACATAAATTTCTCAAGAGGAAGAGTTTATTTAGTCTTTCTCTCCTTCGTGACTCTACACCCAAAAGCTAGGATATCTCCATATCAATTCAGGGGGACAACAAGTTGAAAAGGAATGGAGGTGGAAAATCATATGCATGACGAAGCACCCTTTGAAGGCTGAAATATTCATGTGGTGCCTCCTTACAAGGAAATCACCCACATGGGAGGTTATGCAAAAGCGTGCAAAGTTCGGACCTGGATGGTGTTTCTTATGTAGGTCTTCTAAAGAATCTGTCAACCATTTATTCATCTATTTCTCTTTTTCTAAGGAATTTTGATCCATTCTCAAATAATCATTTGGTTCAACAACTGTTTGGGATGAACAACATATATCAAGAAGCTTATGAGATTAGTACTATGAGCTGGCCACTGAACCCTTCAAATATCTTCCCCTCATAACCTCCTTAAGCATCTAGCTAACACACAACAAATGCATATTTCAGGTTTCTCATCCTTTACCCAAGCTTACTATTGTCGAGGGCATGAAAATCCTCTCCCACTTCCCTCAAACCTCACCCTCATCCAAGATGCACCTTATCAATGTTAGAAAGTGTAGCAAGAAAGGATAAATTTGACTTGTGCCTTATTCAAATTTAGTAATTCAGTTTTCCACATTAGTAGGATGTCTTGGATGGAGTTAACCTATGTGACATGACCTTGCATACTAGTTAGATCAGAAAATTTGAGTTTGTAGGCTTGGAGTAGAGTTGTGCAAGTAGTGGTTACTAAAATTTAGTAATCTAGTTCATTTATATTCAGTTGAACTTAGTTAACTGAGCTCAAGTCATTAGTTGAGTCATTTGAAGGTCAATTGATTACTAGAATTGTTTTTAACTTGGTGATCTCTTAGTGAAACTAGTCAATCCACTAAAAATAGCCCAGACATGCATGGAATTAGAATTTCCTAGCTAGAGTGGAGGAAAGGGAACATTATAATCATAAATTGTATACTAGTTGAGTGTACAGGCTTGGCATTGGTGTAGTTGAATCATTCCTTGTGAATTGTGCAAGAAAATAGGAGGAAATTGAGGCCTTGAAATGGCTAAGTGTTGTCTAAAGCAGGACAATCAGTAGGAGAACAAGTTTACAATGTAGGGTGTGCTTCATATTCCATTGTAATAGTTTCTCATTCTCATCTGAATAATGAAAAGCAGTGGACGAGTTTTTCCCAGTTGGGTTTCCCTATAAAATCATTGTGTTCGTATGGTTTTGATGGTTGCATGTCTTTGCATGTGTTTCTAAATTGTGATTTCCATTCTACAGAATAGTAGAGGAAATTTGTAATCTCCTTATTTTAGTTTGAATTCATCAGGAGTCACAAATTTCTTGTAATTTCTACATTGTATCAGAGCAAAAATCACATTAGAAACTAATCAATAGATATTCTCCTTTAGATATTTTGATTTTCAGATTCAGTGAAGAAGGTTTACTTCCATGCGGAAAAATTTCTTTCAATGGATTGAGATTGGAGTATTCCCTATAGGGAACCTCAAATTTCATAGCTTAGAAGGAAAAGATCGAAGTTGTACTCGATGATAATGGAGTGTTGGAGTATACCAAAACTGACATTCCAAAACTAGAAGTACCAAATGCACAATAGTTAGCCCAGTGGAAGAAGGATACCGAAAAATCTAGGGGGTTCATCCTAGAGGGTTTGAGAGGCCACATGGTCTCAAATTTATATTACAAGGAAACTCCATTTGCTATGTGGAAAACCCACACTAAGCTATTTGAAAATAGCAGTGATATGAGGAATTGGCTTTGAGGGACAAGCTCTGAAACATCTGATTGCATAAAAATGAAACCATTCCACATTCCCTCTCTAGAATCACTCAGGTTCAATATTAACATGGAGGAGTAGGAGAAAATGTTCCCACAACCGATCTATTGAGCCTAGCTATCCTAGGCCTTCCAAAATCCTAGTGTATCTACCATGACTCTATAAATGAAAGGGATGAATTACCAAATTGGAAGAGACTTTGGTCCAATTTGGTGCAGGAACAAATTCGAAGGAACACCAAAGATGGAGTAACATAAAAATATGAGGAGTAATATAATTTTTCCTTGATTGGGAAGGAAAATAAATCTAACGGAAATAATTCCCAAAGAAAGCCATAGTCCTACTACAAAATTGGCGAGAAGAAGGACCTAAGCAAGATAAAATGTTTTCACTACAATGAATATGGGCACCATGTAACAAAGTGTTTGCACAACAAGTCTAACAAGAAGCCTTCAAGAGGATCAGGAGGTGAAGAACTTTCCTCACAATTCAAATTAGACTTGACCCTAATTGCATGCATGGCCAAAACTATAAAGGAGAGTGTGTAGTATCTTTATCCATGTGCCTTGTTCCATATGACAGGATAAAAATAATTCTTTAGTAGCCTAGAGGAGAAGGATATTCAAATGCACATAAAACTTGGTGATGAATGACAGTACAACACCAAAGGAATTGGAATTGCAACATTTAAGAGGGAGTAAGGCTCCCATCTTCACTTGAAATATGTCATGTATGTACCTAGGATTAAGAACTTGATCTTTGTAGTTCTATTGGAGGATAGAGGCAATGGTGTTATTTCCAGTAAGGGGAAAGCCTTTCTAAGACATGTAGATACTGGGAAAATGAAATAGATTGGAGTTAGTGTGAAGAACCTATACAAACTTGAGGTGGAGGCTTGCACTGCACCAAGTAGCGAGTAGAAAAAGTGTAGAGTCAAGAAGTTGGAGAAATTTGACATAGGCACATGGGACACTTACACCATGGGGCCTTAAAATTCATGTGGAGATTACCATCGGTCTCCCTAAATGCACCCTTAACTAGCATGGCGTCTAAAAGGGATGCACGTTGGGGAACTATGTCAAATCCACCTTCCAGGACTAACATAGCAGAGTAGCAACAATCTTGGAGTGAGTTTACTCTGATGTATGTGGACCTTTTTCTATAGCCTATACGCCAAAACATAGGTATTATCTGATTTTTGTTGATTAATTTTCTAAAAAAAAGGTTGGATATTCTTCATGTGGAATAAGGATGAAGTTTTCTCAAAAAACATTAAATTCAAAGTATTGGTTTAAAAGGAGAGTAAGAAAAAATTGAAAGCCCTGAGAAGTGAAAATGGAGGAGAATTTGTTTCTAGCACCTTTAAGGAATTTTGTGCCAAAGATGGTATTAGAAGAGAATTGATAGCACCTTATAACCCACAACAAAATGGGGTGGCCAAAAGGAAGAACATAAGAATAGTGGGAGAAGCAAGAGAAATGTTGCATGATAAAGGTATGGCATTACATCTATGGGCAGAATCATGCAACACTGTGGTTTATTTGTAGAATAAGAGCCCTCATAGAATACTTGGCATGATCGCACCTGAAGAAGCCTTCTCTAGCAGGAAGACAGATCTATCTCATTTTTGAATTTTTGGAGCTATTGTGTATTTTCATGTCTCCAAGGATAGCAGAAAGAAACTTGAGCCTACAAATGAGATGGGGTTATTTGTAGGATACATAAAGACTCCTCATAACTATAGGGTGTATTTTCCCCCACTCAGTGTGACAATCGTGAGGAGAGATTTCAAATTTTTTGAGGAGAAGGATATGAGTGCTCTAGAGAGAGAGTTGAGTATCCCACAAGAGGAGAAGCTTCTAGCTCCTAAGGAAGAGCCTCATGTAGAGCTTCAAGATGTTGTGGAGCAGCCACATGTGGAGGAGCTGACCCGAGGTAGAGTGGAGTCACTCACTAAACTAGAATCTTCCAGAGAGGGGAGGAAGAGAACTAGAGAAGATGACAGATTGGTACAATATGCATGGGAGAATGTGGGAGCTACTACATCTCAACGCAGGCAGATCAGGTCACTAGATAAGTTCACTGGGTATGTGGCTCTCATGAAATAACTCATTGTGTGAGAGACTTCTTCATTTGAGGAAGTAGTTTCTCAAGCAGTGTGGGTAGAGGCCATGGTGGAGGAGCATGAATCCATCATGAATAACAGTGTATGGGGGGTGTTGTTGATACTAGAGAACAAGTTAGTGGTTGGTTCCATATGGATCTAGAAAGTAAAGAATGCAACTGATGGGAGCATCAATAAGTACAAGGCCAATTTTTTGGCCAAAGGCTTCTCTTGGGTAGAGGGAGTTGACTATGAGGAAACATTTTCCCTTGTGGAAAGATAGTCCTCAATCAGGAGAATTCAAGCATTAGTTACACAGATGGGGTAGAAGATACACCAGATGGATGTGAAGACCACCTTTCTCAATGATGCTGTTGAGGAACAAATTTACATATAGAAACCAGAGGGATTTGAGACATATGATAGGGAGAGAAATGTGTGCAAACATAGGAGAGCCCTATATGGTCTCAAATAGGTTCCTTGAGCATGGTTCACCCAGATTGATACATATCTCAATGGGTTGGGCTTCACCAAAAGTGAGGTAGATGCCAATATCTATCACATTGTGGTAGATGGAAATTTGCTTATCTTGGTTTTTTATGTTGATGACTTGATACCTAGAGGGAATGAATAGCTGATCCACTCTTGTAAGGAGTACCTTGCAATAGAATTTGAAATGAAGGACATGATCTTGATGCATTACTTCCTAGGGATGAAAGTATGGCACGGTGATGGTGGGTTTTTTTGTCAATCAGGGGAAGTATGCCTCTGAAATACTTCAGATATTTCACATGGAGGACTTCAATACTATGGACACACCTCTAGATACAAACTGGAGGAAGGAGAGTGCTTCTTTAGGAGAAGCAGTAGATGCCACCATCTATAGACAACTTGGGGGATCCTTTATGTATCTGGTGAACACAAGGCCTGACATATGCTATGTAGTTAATTAGTTTATTCAAGCCATGGTGAAGCCTACTGTCAAGTGTGGGATCCCCCAAGGGCATTTTTTGGGGCATAGAGCCCATATTTTAGTCCAATTTTGTAATTCCAATGTAAAAACTCTGCATTTTGTTGGCGCGGAGTGCGTATTTGTTAAAGAGTCATAGGGTTGTCACCCTTATTTTGATAATGTAATGTCAGCTATAGAAGATCTACCCATGGTCCACGGACCATGGGATTATATAAATAGAGTGAAACTATAATTAGTTAAGGAATCAATTGATCAATGAAATCAATGATGAAGAGTTGAGTCATATCTGTGTAAGTCTAAGTTTTGGGTCGTAGCATAGGTAGAGGCTCTACAGCTGAAAGCGGATAGGACTAGTAGTCTGCAGCTAAGTGCACAGACCCCTGCAACTAAGTGCGCAGGGTGAGTCGAGTCTGTAATCATCTGGAAGTATTAATAAAGAGAAGTTTCTATCATTTCTGTGTCTTTATTTCCTGTTTTATGCATTTGCTATATTGGGTATGTATTTCACTTCTATTGCTTATATGATGCACGAATGTGTATAATGGAATTGGTTAAGTAAAGACAAGTAATAACATCTGTTTACACGAAGATAATTAAGATAAGTAAGATACTTAGTCTAGTTTGGAAATAGCTCAATTTGTTGTCGTAGTGGCACGAAAGTATCTCAGCGCCTAGTTAGGGTTGTGTGAAAGCCGATTGTAACTAATCACGAAGGCATTGAAGGGTGGAACAGAGCACGAAGCAACCTGTGAAAAGGTAGGAATAGTTGGAATAAATCGACATCACATCTATCTCAAGGGTGCAGAAACTTGGTTCCAACATCACCCCATACTACTTTAGGTGAGACCTCAGTCCGTGCTTTGCGAGCTGATGCTGAAAGGGCTAGTAGTGTAGGGATTTGTTTGGCTAACTAATGTTGAACCTAGGTCTGGCCCCCATAATCCAACAAGTGGTTCCATTTTCGGGACTGGAATCTTTATAGAGATGTGTGATGTCGTATCACTGGAATCCAACTAAGAAAGAAATTGAAGGCTGGTTGGACAGAAGAATTCACGAGTTCGTTGCGCAGGAGAACAAAAACCCACAACTATCAAAAGAAGAGTGGCTAGACAGCTACCTATATACAAATATCCACGAAATATTTTTCATGTCCTTCCCTACTGAGCTACACGAGTGGATCACTAAGCTAACAAATAGCCAAGGAAGGTGGAAACTTGACGGTCCTATTGTATGGACACCAGAGCTAGTGCGAATATTAGAAGCATCAAAGGATAAGATCATGCGTGTCATCAATCATTGGCTCAATCGTATTATAGGAGTATTTGTTACTGAGTTCGCGCTTGACACCTCAGTTAGTTGTAGCAAGGTAGATCAACACCTTCTCAAAGGACCGTGAGGTAAGTACATAAAATCTTTAAATACTTGGATTAAAATGTTGTTGTGTGAAAAGCATGTTATGCATTTACCTTGATGTTTGGGGCTATGCGAAGCGGAAAAGTTTACATGAACAAAAGGAATAAGGGTCCAGAAATAACCCCTTGATTTCACCTCTGTGAGGAGACAAGAAAAATCTCGCGAAGGTCTCTCTATGAAGTGTTATTCATCTAAGAATACAAAGAATTTTGTGAATACCACCCTTGCCCACACCACCACTAGCTTCACCGCCATCAGCTCCATCTACACCCGTACCAACTCCACCACCACCGTGATTCAGTATGGAAAACACAAGGAAGTTGCCTGTGTTCAAAGGTTTGGGAAATGAGGATCCAGACCAATTTTGGTTCGTTGTAAGGGTTGCATGGGAAGCGCAAGCTGTTACATATGACCATATAAAGAAAGAGATGCTAGTTAGTGCCCTACAGGATCACACACTAACCTGGTATATTAAGTAATCTAGCGATAACCTGAATGCAAGAGTCGCGGATATCCAAACAATGCTAAATAGAGAATTTAGTAGGCCTAAGTCTGAAGTGCAGTCGACTGTGGGATTCAAAGAGATCACGATGCTACCAGGTGAGACTCCTTGGGAGCTAGATCAGAGGGTGAAATGTATGATTCGTGAAGCCAACATGAATTTGACAGATGGAAAACATCCCAAGTGGTTTGTAGCTTCACTACTACCACACCTAAGGAGTGCGTTGTCACAGCAGAAGATAATGACTCAGGCCGAGGCCCTGGAGATTACCACGAGACTACATGAGACCCAATGCAAGATCTTAACCTAGGAGTTCAACAAATCCATGTGTAACTGAAGAATCTATGCCTTGAGATGTAGAGTCTGAAATAGGAAGACGGTTTTCCTAGAAGTGTGCAAAGAAGTGTGGTGTGGAAAATGCAAGAGTCAATGTCATGACAAAGACCACTGCCCAGTCTTCAAAAATTACCTAGCAGGAGGAGGATTGATGCCTTTAAGGCTGAAATTTCAAGCAGGACCTAGCACAGTGCTTGCTTTGTGGTGCGCTATCTATCAAATAGCTAGAAAACATGCCACGAATAACTGCCACTTGTTACAGAAGTATACGCAAAATTCATAACAATTGTTCTGCAACTTTTGTAGGTCTGTGGGACATGACGAGCATACTTGCTGGATTTATGAATTAATGATGGAGAGAACACCCACCTATAGAGTTCAGGATGAAATTCGGCCCCTTGAACAGAATGCAAGGATGTCACAAATAGGATTTTAGGGGCGTGAACAAGACCGAGGCAGAGGAGGACCTCATAGAGGTCGCAGACAGTTGATTTGCTACAATTGTGGAGGGCCAGGACAATATGCCCATGATTGCATGAATCCAACGCACTCGTCATGAAAGTATGGCACATTGTTTTATCATGAGACAGAATATTGTCCTATGCTAATAGCTAGGATACGTGACAAAGGAGCACTACCACCTCCCCTGACTCAGAACCTGCAGATGATGAGGTTTGAGCCACAAGAGGAAGATCTGAATGTAAACATTTTTCTCCAAAGTGGAATCGCGACGGAAGATGACAAAGGAAAATAGTTGGAAGATAGTACTTGGGTTCGCAGAGCCTCGACGAAAGAAGCTAAGTTTGATTTGGAGCATGCTCGAGAAACCTTCATGGAAGCTAAGAAGAGCTTCGCTAATGCCTCCACTTCAGGAAGGAAAGATAAACTAGAGCTAAAAATGGACCCATCTATGCTCACAACTTTCCTGGAAACCTGTATGAAGTTACTACATGATAGTAATGTTGTGGAATGGTTACAGGAACTCATCAATAGATGCGTTAGGACCACGTCAAGAACCGCGTGTAGTCCAAAAGATCAGAAAGCATAAGACAAGGACAGGCCATGAAATGAGACTCACTGCACAGATCAAAGAATATGAGATGGATCAAATTCGAATATTATGCCAAAATAGACATGGGAGCGAATGGGGAGACCCACGCCGCAATGGTCTCCAATTCAGCTAAGGATGGTGAATCAACAAAAAATAATACCCATGGGGCAACTGCAGGGAATAACTATGGATATTGAGGGAGTGACCGTGCTGGAAAATTTTGAAATAATAGAGATTATTGATGATAGCAATCCCTACCCCATGCTCTTGGGAATTGACTGCCCCATTGACATGAATGAGGTAATCAATCTGAAGAAGCGAAAGATGATCTTTGAAAGTAAATCACTGTGCATAGTTATACCCCTCGACCCTACTAAAGGATCGCACTATATGAAGTCGATCTGCGACTATGAGAGTGATGATGATATGAACTGTATCTATAAGGTAACAGCGCGAGACCAAAACTAGGTGAATCCCACAGCGGATGGGTGGATTACATGGGAGTGCAAGAGCTCCTACACTTCAAATTCTAGTGAAGAAATAGAGCAATGGCAGAATCAGTTACACAAGGTAACTATGCTGAATTGCAATATTATGACCAGGTCATTGCACTGCGTGTCGACAGAAGTAAGAGATCTGCTTACCTATGATGGTATAAATGAGGTAGATACCTTCTTGGATGCATTTGAAAGAGAGGTGTTGGAAAAGCAATGCTTCTAGGCCTTGGACTAGGTATTGCGCACTATGCCCATGAGATGGTTGGGTATGCACAAAGGAAGTTTTGACAATTGGTGCAAATGTAGGAGAATGATGCGAGTACGATTTGTGGAGCCTAAGATGCGACTAACAAACAAGTATGATGGACAGGATGATCCACGCATGCATCTGGCCAAGTGGATGCAGGCTTATGGAGAAAAGCCACAACCTAAGTGGGTTCACCTATTATGTCATACCCTGGATGTTATTCCAATGAGTTGGTATGTAGAAATAGAGCTCCACCATGGGACAAGTGAATGGGGTATCTTACATGAAGGGTTCATGATGACATTTCTTTTTGAGGATGGGTTTGCTAGTATTGAAGAAGCACTACAAGAGGTGAAAGTAGCCATCTTTAGGGTCTCACAGGATCCTTTAGACCTCACGCAGTCTGAATGGGTTACTCAGTTGAATTACATGCTAGAATGTTATAATGTAATCATGGAAGAAGAGGATCAGGATCTGTGGAATATTAACATTTCATAAACAGAAGGCCACCACGAGGTCCAAGGACCACAGATTGAGAACCCTGATATAACTGCACCGGTGAAAACCAAGGAGGTGAACATTGGTATGGAGGCAGAACCCAAATTTGCAAAGATCAGAGACTACTGGGATGACTCAATGGTGCATAAGGTCGTTGATTTACTCTACGAGTATTGGGAATTATTCCCAACCAAGTTTACGGATTTGAAAGGAATAATCGGGAATCTAGGAGTGATGAAGATCACATTAAATCCTAATGTGAAGCCAGTTAAGTAGAGGCCTTACCGCTTAAATCCGAAATACATAGAGAAGGTCCATGTAGAACTAGACAAAATGCTCACGACATGCATTATTGAGCCTATAGAAGAATCTGATTAGGTAAGCCCAATGGTGGTGCAAGAGAAGAAACATAAGGACGAGATAAGGATATGTGTGGATCTCAAAAAATTGAATGATGCTTGTGTGCACGATCCATTCCCAACTCCATTCATGGATGAAGTGTTGGATAATTTAGGTGATCAGGAAGCATATTCTTTCACTGATGGGTTCTCAGGGTACCACTAGATCAAAATCGTGCCAGAGGATAGGAGCAAGACAACCTTCGCAACTGAGTGGGGTTGCTTTCAATATACTGTCATGTTGTTTGGATTGAAGAATGCGTCGGCCATATTTTCACGCATCATTGTTTCGAAATTTAAGGAATATATTCATAAGTTCTTGGAGGTCTATTTTGATGACTGGACTGTATTTGGGCTGGTTAAGTGCCATGTAGCGAGCTTGCGCTTGATGCTGGATACCTGTTGAAGATAAAAAATCACGCTCAACCTCAAGAAGTGTGTGTTTATTGTTCATTTTGGGAACCTATTGGGGCATGTGGTTTGCAGACAAGGGCTGATGGTTGACCCCGCGAAGATTGCAGTGATTCTGAACATGGAAGCACCAAGAAGTGTGAAACAACGACACGCTACTCTGGGACACATGGGATATTATAGAAATTTTATCAAAGGCTGTGCCCAAATCACTTTACTGATGGAAAAATTGTTGAATAAGGATGTGACGTTCTAGTGGAACGAAGACTGTAAGAAAATCTTGGATATTTTGAAGGAAAAAATCGTTACTGTGACCATTCTTGTCTTCTAGAACTAGAATAAAGAGTTTCATGTCCTTGTTGATGCGTCATGTATAGTGTTGGGGGTAATACTAACAAAAGATGGTAGAGAAGGCTTGGATCACCCTATGGCATTCGCAAGTCGCAGATTATCTAAAGTAGATAAGAACTATTCCACCACTGATCACAAGGGACTAACTATGGTGTATGCAATCCAGAAGTATCGACACTACTTGCTAGGAGGTCACTTTAAGATGTATACAGGTCACTCCGCGCTAAAGTACCTGGTCAATAAGCTTGTGTTGTAGGGGCACATCTGCAGATGGATTTTATTATTCCAAGAATATGATTTTGAAGTTGTTGTGAAGCCTGGACGATTAAACACAGGACTAGATCACCTGTCATGCATCAAGACAGACAAGGAACCTACAAGTTTGGAGGAAGGATTACCCGATGGATAGCTCTTTGTTGTGCATGTAGCAGATGGACATTCTAAAGATATAATACACTTTCTAATAACTGGAACTATGCCGAAAGGATACTATGTCCAGCAAAAGAAGGAATTAGTGGTGCGTGCGGCAGACTTCTCTGTCATTGCTGGGTATCTATACAAGATTGGGAATGATGAAATATTGCGAAGGTATGTACCTGAATTTTAACTAAGCAACATCCTCACAGACACTCATGGGGGAACCGTGGGAGGACATTACGCAGGGAGCAACTATGCAAAACATTTTGCACGCAGAGTTGTGGTGACCAACCCCTCATTAGGATTGAAAATCATATTGCAAGGCATGTGATGTATATACAAGAATAGGTAAGCCATCACGGAGGGATGAAATGCCTTTGAATCCACAAATGACATTGTAGCCTTTCGAAAAATGGGCAACAGAATTTGTAGGACCGATTTAGCCTCAAGGAAAGACAAGCACGAGGTATATTATCATTGTAACGGAGTATTTAACTTGTTGGCCAGAACATAGCTAGTGAAGAGTTGCATAGGCACAACTGTTGCGAAGTTTCTATTTGAACATGTACTAACGTGATTTGGATGTCTAAAGATCTTGATGAGTGATCATAGTATACACTTCCTAAATGAAATAATCAGTGCGCTGACAGAAGAGTTTCAGGTGTATCATCATAAGAGCACACCATATCACCCACAGGCTAACAGGACAGTAGAAGCGTTCAACAAAGTACTAGAAATTGCACTGACCAAGGTATGCAATGCGCAGCGAAGTGATTGGGATCTACGCATACCTACAATATTATGGGCTTATTGGACGACATGCAAGAAGCTGATGGAACAAACACCTTTTAGGCTTGTCTATGGAGTGGAAGTTGTAATTCCTATGGAATACATCGTGACTAGTCTGCACATAGCAACACTCAGAGATATGACAGATTGCAAAGCCCTGAAGGAGAGGCTCATGCAGCTGGAGGAGCTCAAAGAAGAACGATTTTTGGCTAGATTTCACCAACAGGTCCAAAAGCGTTGCGAAAAGGCATGGAACAATCAACATATTAAGTTGTGCACCTTTAAGGTGAATGATTTGGTGCTGTTGTATAATAGTAAGTTTGATAATTTTCCAAGGAAGCTCAAAATGCATTGGCTGGGGCCATATGTTACTAAGGAAATTATTGATGGTTGCATGGTCCAGCTATTTAATTTAAATAGAGATCCCTTCCTAGGAAAAGTGAATGGTAGTCGTTTGAAGCCATAGATAGGTGGCTCGCCCATCTGACTAACTGACAGAAGCACAATCTTAGCACTCCAGGTAATTGAAAGGAGGCGCGAGACTATAAACTACTCTTTTGGAGAACTACACGATGTCAAGACTATGCGCAGTAGCGAAGTGTCACAGGGTCTGCAACAGTGTGAGGACCACTACGCTATAGCGTAGGTTAGCCGAAAAGTGACCGTTAAAGTCACTATTCATGATTTGATGGTTCATTTCAGGCCAAATAAAGTGGGCGACGGGCATTTAAGGAAAACTTTATGGACTAGATTCTTGAAAATCTACTACCAATCTAGCATTAATGGACCGAATGATTCGTTCTCCACATTTCACTAGTTTCGATCCCACTTCTTCACCCCTGTGAGCATCACCCGATGCAATGAGTGCTAAGTGAACTATTCAAAAATCATGAGAAATTAGTCAGTTACGACTACCTCTCATGGAAATGGTCATACGTTTGAATGACTTACTTAACGCAGTTGAATCATCCCAAAATGATATCTAATATAATGCACTGCGTAAACCCCCATACTTAAATTCAAAAAGAGTCAAGGGATCTCTCCTTGAATGGTTCATGAGGCACAATACTTGCTAAGGTTTTGCAAATGGGGTAGCAAGCTAAGTGGGCTTGATTGTGGGGAAAAACTCCACAGTTAAGCGCGTTTGAGCCAGAGGAGTTCTGGGATGGGTGACCTCCTGGGAAGTCCTGGTTACCGGGTGCAAGCCCCGGAAGTGATGATTGATGCTATGTGATTCGTTCTCCACATTTCACTAATTTCAATCCCACTTCTTCACCCCTGTGAGCATCACCCGATGCAATGAGTGCTAAGTGAACTATTCAAAAATCATGAGAAATTAGTCAGTTACGACTACCTCTCATGGAAATGGTCATACGTGAATGACTTACTTAACGCAATTGAATCCCAAAATGATATCTAATATAATGCAATGCATAAACCCCCATACTTAAATTACAAGTGGTTGTCCAGCAAACAACACTTGGCAATTTGAGAACTGAGTTGTCACGCGCTTAGGTATTCATGAATTGAGACTTATTTGATATTCTGAAAGTGAATTCGTTGCTTGAGCAATTACCAAAGACACTGAGAGAACTATGGAATATAACTATGTCAGCACCCAAAAAAGCCATGGACATAGGAGTAGTGATAGTTGAGGAAGCCGTGCAGGAAATTGCAGAAGTAGAATCCTTAGAGAGCGTCGAAATAATCACTGAGGTCCCTAAATCATGTGCACACTGAGACCTAAGAAGGATAAGCAGGCCATGATACCAGTGCGCGTCTCACCCAAAAATCTATTGAGGACCAATCTCACATTGGAGGAAAAGGGGAAGGCCATTAATCAAGAGGCCAATGAGGAGGAAGAATTTGAAGAAATCCTAGTGGAGGAGGAGGATGTAGAGATGGAAGTCGAAACCCACGGTGCAAACATTATCACCAGGCTGCTGGAATATGTTCCTCCATGCAAGGGTAAAGCCAAGGTACCCAAAGATATAGATGAGAGAAAGAGCTCTCTGCAAACTCCGTTCCTCCCAAACGATATTGTGTTTGAGGGAGCGCACTTGGGACGGGTTCCTGCATTCAAATTTGAAGATTGGGACCTCGCAAACCATGAGAAATTCTCGCATTTAGTGACTTCAAAGCTAATGCACCAAAATATGGATGTGCCAACTGGAATGATTGAATTGGAGCAGTGCAAATGGCTCAGAGGTGTCGAGAATGCAGGGTTGCTAAACCTACTCTGGGTGCCGCATTACCACCGTGCTCCAATGACCATTTTCGTCATCAGGCAACTTCTCTGCTTGGTGCATGATGGGTGCTTGTGGCTGGAGGAGCCCATCCCCATCACAGACCACCTGATTCATCGGATTGCACGGCTCCCTTGCTCAGGGGTGGATCGAGCAAACATTTCAGAGGGAAAAGGTGGCGAGTTGGCCCTCGTGGAGGCAATTAAAAAAAAAATTAAGTTGGAGAAGAAGAAGCGAGGGTATGCCATCTCTAGCATCAACAACCCTGCAGTCAAGGTTGTGACATAGATATTGGTATGGAAGGTGATGCGAAAGTGCTGCATGGATGAGGTGCTAGCACCAGTGGTTGCACTAGCAGCGCAATGTGCAAAAGGGGTCCAGTTCAACTAGGAAAACTATCTATGTGGTGAGTTCCTTGCGAACTGTCACGAGGCACAAAAGCAGAGAAAAACATTTCATTACATATGGCTCCTATTGTTGATCATACTAGTGGCATGGGAGCTGCCCGAAGATATCCAGTTCCCCACAGTCACATCGGACCTTCCAGAGGTAACGAAGTACAATTCAATGTGGGTGACCAGGGACGCACAACAGATCAGAGAGGGCAAGATATTTTGAGTGCTAATGGAGATGAACATCTAGATGGGGATCAACTGCAAGCCATGGTTATCACCCACTGTCTACAATAGTTTGCAGAGCTTTTAAGATTTCAAAGCCGACTTCCACCATGTCTTCATCAGGACATGGAAGGACCCTATGAAGATGTGGCATGAGTTATCATACTTGGTGACCAACAATATAATTTTCGTGGTCCTTGAGTCTTAGCAACTGGAGTGGCACACCCCATCAGACACTGTGGTGGAAGTAGAGAAGTCCATCATGAAATGGAAGAAGGAAGAGACAAAGCTTTGTGTTGGACACCTAATCCTAATGGGTTAGTGTGGAAGCCGAACAAACTAAGTAGTCCAAGGGACCTTGGGATGTGAATCCCAACGGTCACCATATTGTACTATAAATGTACATCTATTGTTAATAAAAAATGCAATGCAAGCTTTATCTTTCCTATTTGTTTCTCGTTCACCATGTCTGTTTAACATGGTATCAGAGCCATGATTTGTGGCCTGTTTATCTCTTAATAGAGCTCCCTTGAATAGTGTTGGCCTTGTCTTCATTACCTGTATACACTGCACCTGACTCTAGCTATTTTAAGACTCTCTTATGCGTTACCTAACCTCCATCACTGTGTAGCTGCATTGTGAGACTGTTCACCAGTTATGAATTTAAATGCGTTGAATATGAAACTGTTTTGAACACTGGCCATGTCTGTCATTTTTTCTGAACGCTGGCCCCGTATGTCATATACGTTTTTTATTTCTGAAAGCTGGCCCCTGAACGCTGCCTATTCATAAACATTCACCAGAACGCCTGAAGTGTTGTCCACTGCCTGAAGGAGAAACGGTTGAAGGAAATAAATCGCCTGCCCGAAAAAGAACGCCTGAAGCGCTGTCCATTGTCCACTGCCTGAAAGAGAAACGGTTGAAGGAAATAAAACACCTGCTGACAAGGAACGCAGGAACGCCTGAAGATCCCGCTCTATGGAGCATAATTTTTTTGAAGCACTTGAAAGGTATCTAATATACACGATTACTTGGGTGATATTACAATCTCTATTTTGAATTCAATCGATACATGGTTACACCAGCCTGATGTTCAAGAGTCAAACGGTTCATGCGCATGAGAAGAAGCAAGTAAGCCCTGGCCTTTGGTCCTAAGCCAAGAGGTTCCAGATCATCTTGGCCAAACATTTCTACACCTTTGCTGCTATCTTGAGTGGTTCTGTTCGATAATAAGCCATTTATTTTTCCAATGACGTCATCCAAGTCCAGCATATAATCCAGCAATCTCTTCACAACAGAAATCGTTGCATGCAAAGAGATACGGATATTTTTGTGCGCCTAAAGAAACGAAGTAAATACTACTCCCACGATGCCAGATCCCTTAAACATGATGGCATTTTGTCATATTCAGCTTTGCTAACTGGTATTACTTGAAGAATGTGATTTGGACAGGAAATCCGGGAAATTCAGGTGATCAGAAGGTAGCTCCTTATCTTGATATTTGCTCTTGTGACTTGACAGCATTGACGGAGGAGGAGGAAACTCAGAACTATAATTTCCTTTGTTGGCTTCACCAGCCAAAGTGGCCAGGCATGCATCGGAAAGACCAAGGTCCTGTAAGCTTACAAATCCTCAAACATGAAATCATCTTGAAGAACATTTCTGCTGCAATCCAATGGAAATGTGTTTAGTAAGAGCTTCATCGCCGCCATCATAAAAATGGGAAACATCCAAGTATTAATTGGCAACAACAGACAAATTCGAAAGAATTGCAGAGCCGTGAATTGAGCATCGTTTTCCTACTTCACAAGCACGAGAAAAAAAAAAAAAATCAGGTCCCCGATATATATTGGAGACACGAATAAGGGATATCTGCCATTTAGTTTCATCTCACAATGCAAAATAACTGGAAACACATAATTGTAATGCCATGAATGCTTATTCTTACCGAATATTGCATAATTACTTTGAATTGATCTATTTCTCGGTGTCCTGGTTATGCATATAGCCATATTTGGAGAAATTGAGTGCAACATTGAAGTTTCGTTTACTTTATCCATGGATAAAGGTTCTCCCTTCCTTCATTTATAAATTAAAAACAGACATTCAACATAACTATAACAAAAAAAAAGGAGGTGATCGTGTCATATATATATGGTTTTTGGAGTCCGGTTCTTACAGGAGGCTGAGCTGATACGTATTTGGATTTAAAATATGGAGACGGATTTATAAAGAGTTTTCAGTGGATTTCTCATGCGAAATTAGAGGGATGAATTCTCTATTAATTCTAGGCTCAAATATTCTGTAAATCAAGAGGGCTGAGCTAGTTTATTCAAGGCTAAAATATTTTGTCAACGAACAGAGGCTGAGTTGTTCATCTACTCTCATTCACTCAGGTTGAAGGCTGAACTATTTGTGCATTTCAGAGATTAATGTGCCCAGGGAAGACGCTGAATTTTTCAGATTTAGTAGCTGAGTTTTATCAGTGAAAAAAAGGGCCAAATTCTTAGTTATTTTTAAGGAACCAAATTTCTTTCAAGCTTAGAAAATTCTCCAGCAATTGAAGTCTATTTCTTTGAGCCAAATGCTACAAATTAAAGACTATAGGGGGTGCTAATTTGGTTTAGTAAGACGTCGGATGTTAAATTGGAGGTTCCTATTGGTGTTTGTGGTCGCATAGTTAACTTGATTGACAGCAAAGCTTCCTTTGGGGATGAATACAACCACCGGGTCCAAGGAATTCAACAATTTCAGAGCTTACTCAGGTCCTGCTCCATCAACCATTTTCGCTACATTGTTGCCACTTGATAAGCCCTTACAAGATCTTGTAGTAAGAGTACAATATTATTTTTCTATTGCTGTTGCCTCAGTTGTGATCAGTTTTTAAGAGACATTGAAGAAAAATGGCTACAATTACTGAAATATTAGAGTTCTTAAAAACTCTGATACATTCCTCTAATCATGATACATTAAAAGTCAGCAAAGTTTCCCTCACAGACATTCAGGTCTGTCTACAAAATGCACAGGAAAAGATTGGTTTTTTGCAGCTTGAATCACAGCTACAGCAAGAAGAGCTACATCAAAATAGACACCATTCTTAACCTTTTTTTGTTCAGAACATTGAGACGACCACCCATCAGCAGCATGTCAATAATGTTCCTGATCATTCAAATAAAGCAGCAATTGTACATGCAGATGCAGAAACGCAGTCTGCACTTCCCAAGCCCATCATCAAACCTTGGGAATAGCTTGTCCACAACAAGCACAGAACCGGTCTTGGATATGACAAGGACTTGTCCTTTCATATTCCAGACTATGCCAAGCCCATTCAGTTTCAGAGTGTTGGATT
>APFE030140038.1:52977-135808 GCA_000404065.3 Pinus taeda
TAAGTAGTCCAAGGGACCTTGGGATGTGAATCCCAATGGTCACCATATTGTACTATAAATGTACATCTATTGTTAATAAAAAATGCAATGCAAGCTTTATCTTTCCTATTCGTTTCTCGTTCACCATGTCTGTTTAACAATTTGAATGGCACAGATGGTGGAAAATCATAGGAAATAAGAAGCAGTAGCTAAGGCCCAGGAAATGCACGACACTGCGAAGTTGGTGGAACAACAGCAGAGAACAGGTGAAGAAGAGCGTGAAGGATAGAAGTCACTTTCACCCAAGCCAAAGATAGACATAAAACAAGGTGGTACAAAGGTGTAGAAAACATCCACCCAGCTAAAACGTCCGCAAACATGAGAGCAAGTAGGGCCGCTAAAGAAAACAAAGGCCTCGAAGACATCTTTCAACCTTTTCACCCTCACTAAAGGTGATTTGCATGATATTGTTGAAACGGTGAGGGATGTCACTGCAGAGGCCCTCCAACAATTTGAGGAACAACACTAGTTGGTATTGGGGGCTCTCTAGACGCAAATACAGGAGTTGCAAGAGTGCACTCCACAGGCTAGCATAGTGTCCACCAACCTTGCAGTCGACACTTCAGCTGCCGAGGAAATGTTGTGTGCCAGGGTAACCAATAAAATAATGCTACCAGATGGAACACTCATTACAGAGAATAAGACCGATAGGCCTATGGTTGGCAGTTTGAAGGGGGTCGAAGTAAACATGGTTACACTCCCTTGGGAGATGCTCTATCTCTTGCAAGATGGAGTCACCATAGAACTTTGGGCTAGGGAGAGTCGCGCTCTACAGGTAATGAGTGAGTAGTGCATCAACATTGAGCAGTTGAGCATACAACACAATGAGGCAGTGGAGCAGAACAAACAAATCATGCAAGTTGTGGAGAAAACTTACCAAATGGTCCCAGAGTTGGCCATTCAAGCAGAGGAACAGTGGAGGTGCGCATCTGAAAGTTAGCCACAGTGGTGCGTGACACAAGAGCATAAATGGCTAGGGTTTAGCTGGAGTTGAACCCACAGATAGAAAAACTACAGTTGAAGGCTCAACCTTCAACTCCACTGAAGGTCAGAGAATAGTGTACCACCATGGTCACAATAGCAATGGCAGCGGTTGACAATGCAATTACAAACTGCATGAAGTTGTTTGAACAATTGTTCGAGGTCCTCACCACCCTGTAGGAGGACCCGAACATAGAGCACCTAGAGACAAAGGCATGTGAGCTCCAAAAACAATATGATGAGGTAAAAGGGACCACATAGATGGTTTCCCTTACACAAAGGCTTGCAAGGATGCAATAGGTAAAGGTGCTCAAGGAACAGTTGGATGTTGCTTGGCATAAAGAGGCAGTCTTGAAAGCACGCTTGCAACCATGGATCGACGAGGCTTATACAATTACAACCTCCATTGAAGCAAAGCTCGTGCAACTGCAAGCAACTTAGGAGAGGATTTAGGAGATTATTTCAAAAATAGTGATCACCAAACAGTGCATGGAGGAAGTATAGCAGGCAGTCGCTCAGTGCGTTGCTAAACTTACAACGATCCAATTAGAGTTGGGAGGTCTTCGCACTAAGATCTCTACACCTACAAAGTGACTCAAAGGTGAGTCAAAATGTTTGTGTTAGGGGCATGTTGGGCACAGGATCCCCCAAGCGTAGTTTTGGGGCTTAGAGCCCAGATTTTGGTCCAATTTTGTAATTCCAATGTGAAAACTCTGCATTTTGTGGGTGCGGAGTGTGTAGTTTTTAAAGAGTCATAGGGTTGTCCGCCCTTATTTTAATAATGTAATATTGGTTGTAGAAGATCTACCCATGGTCCGCAGACCATGGGCTTGTATAAATAGAGCGAAGCTCTAAGTAGTTAAGGGATCAATTGATCAATGAAATATTGACGAAGAGTTAAGTCATATCAGTGTAAGTCTAAGTTTTGGGTCATATCGTAGGTAGAGGCTCTGCAGTTGAGTGCACAGAGGCCTAGTAGTCTGCAGCTAAGTGCGCAAACCCTGCAGTTGAGTACGTAGGGTGAGTGAAGTCTATAATCATCTAGAAGTATTAATAAAGAGAAGTTTCCATCATCTATGCGTCTTTCTTTCTTGTTTTATGCATCTGTTATATTGGGTATGAATTTCACTTTTATTTCTTATATGCTGTGCGAATGTGTATAATTGAATTGGTTAAGTAAATGCAAGTAAGAACATCTATTTACGTGAATATAATTAAGATATGTCAATAAGATAAGTGAGATACTTAGTCTAGTTGGGAAATAGCGCAGTTCACTACCCTAGCAACACGAAAGCATCTCAGCCCCTGGTTAGGGCTGTGAAAAAGATGATTGTAACTAATCACAAAGGTATTGAAGGGTGGAATAAAGCGTGAAGGCAAGCATAGTTTGAATAAATAGGCATCACATCCATCTCAAGGGCATGAAAACTTGGTTCCAGCATCCCCCCTACTGCTTCGGGTGAGACTTCAGTCTGCACTCCATAGGCTGACGCCGAAAGGGCCAGTAGTGTAGGGATTTCTTTGGCTAACTCACGCTGAACCTAGGTCCTCCCCATAAGCCAACACCTACCAAGTTGTATTGGAAGGCAACAAATCATGTTTTGAGGTACCTCAAAGCCACAACTTAGTATGGGTTATGGTACAGGATGATAGAGGGAGTGAATCTCCAAGGCTTCATTAATTCAGATTGGGTAGGGTGTCCATCAAACAGGAAAAATATTTCAGGTGTTATCTTCAGTGTTGGGTCTGCAACTATTTCCTGGTATAGTAGGAAATAAACATTTGTGTAACTCAGCTCAGCAAAGGCTAAATACATGGTTGTCTGTCAAGAAACATGCGAGGCCATATGGATGAGGAAAATAATTGTGTTTCTTTTCAGTCAGGAGATGGATCCAATAGTGATTTATTGTGATAATCATAGTTGTATCAAACTCTCTGAGAATCCATTATTTCATGACAGGTCCAAGCACATTGACACCAGGTACCATCACTTGTGGGATTATGTGTATAGGAGAATTATGATGCTATAGTACATTAAAACTAAGGAGAAGGATGCATATATCTTGACAAAGGCATTGTCAAGAGGAAAATTAGAATTCGATAGATGTAGGATAGCGGTGGTGCATAATCACTCTCTTGCTAAGAGGGAGTGTTAGAAAGTGAAGAAAGGCTAAATTTGACTTTTTCTTTAGTCAAATTTAGTAATTTTATTTTCCACATCAATAGGATGACTTCGATGGTAGTTAAATTATGAGAGAATTGCCTTGTCTACTAGTTAGATCAGAAAATTCGAGTCTATAGGCTTGGAGTAGAGTTGTGCATGTAGTGATTGATAAAATTTAGAAATCTAGTTTAGTTATTTTCAATTGAACTCAATTAACTAAGCTCAAGTCCTTAGTTGAGTCAGTTGAAGATTAGTTGAGTAGTAGAACTGTTGTTAACTCAGTGATCTCTTAGTTAAACTAGTCAATCAACTAAAAATAGCCGAGACATGCATGAAATTTGAATTTCCTAGCTGGATTAGGGGAAAATGCACATTGTAATCATCAATTGTATAGAGTTGAGTGTACATGCTTGGAATTGATGTAGGTGAATCATTTTTGGGTAATTGTGCAATAAAATAGGACGAAATTCCTCTCTTTTAAGAGCTAACTTCTGTAAGGATTACACAAGGAAATAGAAGGAAGCTAGGGCCTTGAATTAGCTAAGCGTTAACTAGAGAAGGAAAACTAACAGGATAATAGGTTTACGGTGCAGGGTGTGCTTTAGATTAAAAGCAAGAAATTGTAATAGTTTATCATTATTATATGATTAACGAAAAACAATTGGGGGGTTTTTCCTAGCTGGGTTCCCTTGTAAAATCATTGTGTTCTTGTGGTTTTGATGGTTTCATGCCTTTACATGTGTTTCTAAATTGTGATTTCCATTCCATATAATAGTAGAGGAAACATGTAATCTCTTCATTTCAGTTCGAATTCATCAGTAGTATAAAATTTCTTACAATTTATACAATCAAACCTGAGAATCCTAACAAAACGTTTCCTTGGGGTTTCTTTAATGGTGCCTCCTAGTAGGCTAATCAATGGGGTGGGGGGGCTTGTTTTGTTTCTCTCTAAGGATCATAGTTTCCATGCCAAGATGGGTTTCGGGAGGGGTAGCACCAACTCTGTTGAACTTCTTGCACTCAAATATCTTTTGGTTTTTTCTATGGATACGGAATGTGACCAAATCCAATATTATGGTTATTCATTACTTACAGTAAATTGGGTTAACAATCGTAATCAGTGTCAAAAATATTTATTGATGCCTTTGCTTTAAGACATATTACATATGAAGATATATTTTGATTACTTTTCATGTGACCATATGTACAAGGAAAGGATCTAGGCCACATATTTCCTTTCTAAACAAGGTTTTCTCTTAGATTGGCATCCCTAGCACATTACAACATATATAGGCTTGGATAACTATGGGTTTTTCCACAGGTTGTTCATGGATGCTACAGACAAGGCCGACAGAGATAATGGGTAAATCTCGCTTCTGAACATGCTTCAATTTTTTTTTTTTCTACACAAGTCCTTCCCAGGCTCTTCATATGTGCTAGAATCCCAACTATATTTTGAGGAATTTCAAAAATTCTTGAACTTATTTTCATTTTACAGTTAGTTAATTTTGTGTAGACTCAGAGATCTATAATCTCGCCATTGTAAAACTTCTATACATTTTGATCTTAGATCTGCTATGATGTCATACTATTGCAGGACATTTGTGAGGTTTTCTAATAGCCTCAATAATGCATTCTTTGAAGCATATGAACAAAATATACCAAAAAAAAAAAAAATCTAAATGAAATTATGACTATATTTTTCCTCAAAAAAAGAACACCCAAATATACTTGAATATAAATTCTATTCTTAAAATCCTATATAAATACTTTGTTTTTCATTAAAAATTATTGAAATATAAATTAACTAACTTTGATCATATCATGAGTGAACATGTAGTTCAAGGCTATCAAAATTCAATTGATGAAGAAACTGAACAAGCCATGATGAACATACAAAAATATCAGCTCATAATCAACAGGAGAAGGGATGCATGAGCACTTTCATTGCTCCAAAATGGCATGGATGCGACTACCTTTCCTAAGATTTCAGCGGAAAATACCTCCAAGACAACACGGGACATCCTAGAAACTAATTATTAGGGATCTACGAAGGTAAAGATAGTGAATTTTAAGACACTAAGGAACAACTTTAAGAATTTTAAGATAAAATAGTTAGAGTGTGTGGATTAGTACATGACCCAAGTTATAAACATAATCAATTAATATAGGATGAATATTTAAGATATTTCATATCAAAAAGTAGTAGAGAAGGTTCTAATAACCTTGCCTAAAAAATTGGACATGGTGGGTGCAACCATTGAAGAGTCTAAAGACTTGCCACAACTATCAGGAGATGAGTTGTTGGAATCCTATGAATATCGAATAAATAAGCATGAGAAATCTTTGGAAAACACATTCAAATCACAAGTTTATATCTCATGAGGAAGACGAGAATGAAGATAAAGAGGAAAATGTAGGAACAATTGAAGCAACAATCAAAGAGAATATTCATAACAAGAAAGGAGATCCAATCAAAATCCTCATAGTTCAAGGGGGAGAAACAAAAAAAGTTTGGAATAAGATGAAAGGTGTGACAAATAAAAAGTCAAGCGTTATTATTGTATAAGATGGGTCATTGTGCACATGAATACAAAAAGAAGAAATTTGATCTTAACAGAAAAGTTGCAAACTATTCTTCTAAGAAGTGTGAAGAATCATTATTCCTTACATGTAATACTTATCAAGAATTATTTAATGACATATGGCTTATATATAGTAGATGTATAAATCATATGACTAAGAAGAGAAACATAATTACAAATATGGATGATTCAGTCATGAAGGATACTAGGTTGGGAGTAGATAATATTCTAAAAGTTCTGAGAAAATGAACAGTTAACATATTCACCAAACAAGGTTAGAAAAGCAACATACTAGATGTGTACTATGCTCCAAGTTTGAAACATAATCTTGTTAGTGTTGGTAAACTAACTCAAAAAGGGTATAATGCAATCTTTAAAGGATATGATTTCTTCATACATTATAGACCTCTTAGTAAGATGTTGATTGTCAAAGTAAATATGACAAAGAATAAGAAGTATCCTCTTTTCATGTAGTATGATAGACATGATTATTCATATGCACAAAAAGCAACATGCTTGGATTATTTTTGGTTATGGCACATCAGTTTTGGCCATCTACATTTTAGTGGCCTTAGCCTATTATAATAGTAGAAGATGTTTTAGGGTCGCCTCCCATTCAAGAGCCAACCAATTCAATATGTGACAGTTGCATTCTAGAAAAGCAACAAATGGATAGTTCCTAGGGGAGTGCCTTATAGAGAAAAGATACCTTTGGAGTTGGTTCATATAGATTTGTGTGGTTAAATGCAAATGAAATCACATGGAGTAAGTTATTACTTCCTAACCTTAATACATTATTACAACAAAAAGACTTGGATGTATTTGCTTACAAAGAAGTCTAAAACTTTTGAAACGTTTTGAGAATTCAAGGAAATCGTAGAGAAGCCAAGTGGACATTAGATAAAAGTGTTATGATCATACAAAGGAGATGATTTGATTTAGAATATTTTCATAACTTTTGCAAGTTTCATTGGATCAAAAAATAATTTATGACAAGGTACACACCACAAGAAAATGGTGTAGTTGAAAGGAAGAATAGAACCATCATGAATATGGCCAAAAGTATGTCGAAGGAAAAACAACTATCAAATGACTTTTGGTGGGAAGCAGTGGCTTGCTCAATTTATGTTTTGAATAGATCTCCCACCAAAAATGTGAATAATAAAGTTCCACGGGAAGCATGGATAGGTATGAGTTGTAGTGTAGCACACTTCAGGCTATTTAAATGTGTGGAATATGCTCATGTGCCTAAGGAGTTGAGAAAAAATCTATATGATAGAACTGAGAAATGCATTTTCATTAGGTATAGTGATCATTCCAAAACATATAAGTTACACAATATAATAACAAAGAAGTTTTTAGTTAGCATAGATGTTGAACTTAAAGAAAATGAAGCATGGGATGGTAGAATTGATAAATCTATAATAGTTGGAGTAGTGATACGTCAAGTAAAATATGATGCAGAGGAACAGGTTGCGCAAGAATTTCAACAAGACTCACAAAGCCATTCATGAATTAGAAACACTCCAGCAAGAACTCCAAGACATTCTATTGAATGTGAGTCCTCTTCTCCAACAACTTAGTCTACTATGACTACTCAACCAAGTAATGAATCAAGCCCTAGAAAGACCAGAACTTTGAGAGAGCCTCTATGAAGGCTTAGATGTGAATTCAAACTTTGCATTATTTACTTGTTAACCAACATGTTTTGAAGAGGCATTGAAAGATGAAAATTTGGTCAAATTAATGGATGGATACATGAATTCCATAAAGAAAAATGATACATGGGGTCTAGTAGAGTTATCAAAAGATAAAGATTGCATTGGTATTAAATGAGTTTGCAAAATAAAGCTCAACTAAAAAGGAGATTAAAAAATTACAAGGCTATATTGGTAGCAAGAGAATTTTCCGAATAACCAAGAGTGGATTATGGTGATACCTTCTCACCAATTTCAAGGGTATATACAGTTAGAGCTATCTTAGCCATAGCAATGTAGAACAAGTGGAAAGTCTACCCAATGGATGTAAAGTTAGTTTTCTTGAATGGAATTTTGGAAGAAGAAGTATATGTGTAGCAACCATGAGGATATTATATAAGAGGCCATGAAAATAAGATTTGTAGCTTCAAAAAATATCTCTATTGTCTTAAGCATGCTCCTAGAGCTTGGTATAGCATTATTGATTAGTATCTTATCAGTAGTGAATTTGTATCTTATCAGTAGTGAATTTAGTAGAAGGAGTAATGGACCTACATTTTATACAAAAGTAAATGAGGAATCCTAAATTCGAATTGTTTATCTACATGTTGATGATATGATATTCATAGGGAATCTATTAGTAGACGAGTTTAAATTAGCTATGAAGAAAGAGTTTGAAATAACTAATTTGTAGTTGGTGATATTCTTTCTTGGTATTCAAGTTACTGAATTAGATTTAGGTATTTATTTGTTTCAAGCAAGGCATGCCATGGATGTGTTGAAGAGGTTCAAGATGATGAATTGTAAACCAGCCCCAACTTCAAGTGCAACATAAACAAAGATTAGCAAAGCATATTCAATCCAACTCTATTCAAGAGATTGGTTGGTAATATTATGTATCTTAATTCCACTATACTAGAAATTAGTTATGGATTTAGTTTGGTTTGCAAGTTTATAGAGTCTCCAAAAGACTCACACTGGCAAGTAGGAAAAATATTTTTGACATATATTTTTGGAACAACAGGATATGTGATATTATACTCCAACTTTAATAGTGAACTTGTAGTTGGAAAAATTGATAATGACTTTGCGGGAAAAATGTATGACAGGAAAAATACTTCAGGATATGTCTTTTGAATTGGTTCAAGTGTGTTTTCATGGGAATCCAAGAAGCAATCCATTATGACTATCACATTAGCAAAAGCGTGGTGTGTAGCAACAACAACGATAGCTTGTCAAGAAGTTTGGTTACATAATGTACTGGATGATCTACAACTACAATATATTGTGACAACAACTTAGTAGTAGCCTTGTCAAAGAAACATGTTTCACATAAAAATAAAAAAAGCATATTGATATGAAATATCATTTCATAAGCGAACTTGTGAACAATGGAGAAATCCACTTGAAACCTTGTAGATCCAAAGAACAATTGGATGACATATCCACAAACCCATTGAAAATACATGTATTTGAGTTTCATAAAGAAAACTTAGGCGTTGTAAGCCTAGTTTATACATAGACTAGTTGTCATTAGTGATCGAGATTAAGGAGCATTAGAGAATATCTCTCCTGCTAACTGAAGTTGTCGAGTCTAGTTAGCTATTAGTTGCAATTATTTTTAGAAAACTAAATTTAGTTTTTATTCATATTTGATTCATGTGTGTGTGAGATAATATTAGCATGTCTATTATTAGTCGTTTTGGGTCTTTATAATCATGTAACTTTTGAGCAATTGAATCAAGCAATACATTGAGTAGTAGATCATTTTGAGTGTGTTAAGTGGTTTCTTCCTCTGTGCATCCATCATGCAAAACATAGTGAAGTTGGAACTTTCATATCTTCCTTTATCAGATGTCAGTTAAAGAATGGTAACACAACTGGAAGGTCTTGGGATTGGAATTCAAGTAACCCATGGTTTTTGCATGGAATATTTTTTGACAAGAAAATCCACCTTCAAAACTATTTTCAATTGGTTGTGGACACATATGAATCCAATGTAGCGAAAAAACTCTCTCTTCCATTTTATTGTGATTTATTTTATTATACTAATTTAATCCAAATATTTATACATAAAATTTAAGTTCAATATATTAATTATTGTTTATTATTAATTAGTAATTTATATATCTAGGTTAAATATAATGATTTGGTTAGGATTCACAATAAATATATCAAATTAACCTAGCATTATTTCACCAATCTCTCTTTCTTAGCTAATTAACAATAACATTAAAATTCACTAGTGATAAATAGATAAAACGCATAGCCATCAAGGTGGATATTTACAACCAATAAAAAATAATGGTATCAAATGTTGATGAAATGGTATCCACAATGAAGAGTTCATCGAGAGGTTTCTAACGATGCTTGAAAAAGGTCAAATGGACAACGTTTGAGGAAGTTATAGTCTTTTGAATTATTAGGAAAATAGGCAAAAAGATGTGCAAGTCCTGACATGTGGAATCATTAGAGTCTCACATGTGGCTATATCAACATGACACATGGTACTGTGAACATGAAAGGTGGTAGTATGGATGTTGACATGGAACTAATGTTTCATGCTTACTAGATTGCACAAATGTTGACATGGCATTAGCATGGCATTGTTGATGTGACAAATAAGATGACATGCAAAGGTGACATGGCATGTTGATTGTGTGAAGAGATTTACATGGACCAATCAAAGGGTGCTACATGATAGTTGTTGAAGAAAGGGTAACTAGGTTCGGTATTCATAAAGACATTGTAATTATGATTTTTGTAAACAAGAAAATGAATTTATTATTTTTATTACTTCATGGGTTTCATGAATAAGAATTTTTATGTATAGATGGATCCCATTAAGAGCCTTAGGATTTATCTTTAAAGGTAAAAGAGATGAATAACCCTTCTTGGGCATGTATCAAATGTATTTAAGTCATCAATAATGTCAAGAATCCCTCTAAATGACAAGCACAATCCTCTTCATCATGTTGGCATGCAAAATCGAATTAAAAGCAGTCATGTTGGCTCAAATAAGGAGACACATCAGTTCACTCTATCATGTCAGCTCCAATGTAGAGGCAGCCCACTAAATATATGTGACTAGGGTTACCACAAAAATCATAGTAATTCATACATCTCTATAACTTCAGATGAGTACAGATCTCGAACAACATTGTAACTTTCAGAATGGTACAGTAGGGTACAATCTTAGACACCTTTGAAACTTCGTGAGTAATTATAGTGTGTGATTACAGTCTCCTCCTCGGTGATACAAATCTGCAAGGAAATTATAGTCTCTATAAATTATAGTCTCCTCCTCGTTGATAAATTGGTGATACAGATCTCAGTGCAAGGAAAAATGTAGTCATAGTCTTGGCACATGTGTGATGAAGATCTCTAAGTAATACACTCTCGGCAGACACAATCACAGACTTGGATGATGAGGATCTTGGTGATCTCATAATGACACTCTATCTCTATATACATGTCTTGGCGTACATTCTGAACTCAGTCATGATTTCAGTATAGTAGTGATCATGGTCTTGGTCATAATCTTGGTGAAGACAAGGTCATGATGAAGATATCGGTGCAGCTCTCATATGTATACATATACATATCTCATTATAGATACCTTATTGACATGATGATGATATCAGTGAGAGTTCAACAATTATCTAAGTGAAGGTGGAGCTATGAATGATCTCATTGTTATGATGAATATCTTAGTGAAGGTGCATTAATGATGACCTTGATGAAGCAGTAGTGATGATGATGATCTCAGCAGTGACAAAGAAGAGGATTGGTGTCTTGGTCTTGGAGTGGCCTAATAGGTCAAGGGTCATGGTCTTGGTATTCAACAATTGGAATCCATATAAGAAGAATTTTGTGTGGGTTTTCCTCTCAAAAAGTGAGAGGTTTTGGCCCTGGTAGAAAGCCAACATTTTGAGTTCTTGTCTCTTTTATTTTGGTAGCTATTTGATGATCTAAGAATACACACTCTAATATTAAAGATTGTGCTAATAAGAAAAATTAAAAACACCTCACAAATAGTTATCATGACTAGAAGAATCTCTTTAACTTCATTTTCCCTAAATTCTTCAACATGGTATGAGATCTAAGGTGTTGAAGTCAAAGGAAGGGAAGCAAAGAGACATTCAAGGATCAAGCTTCAAGAAGGACATCAAAGTAGGCTAAAGGATATCAAAGAAAAATCTTGATCAAAATCTACATTGAAGGATCAAGCCCTAGATCAAAGAAGCAAACTATAACAACAAGAAATTTTGTCTGCATAGTCATCATCAAAAGGCCACCAAGACTCTCATCAAGATGTTCACAAAGAAATTAAGCTCAAAGGACCTCAAAATTGAAGATCACATCATCTTAAAAAGGGTTGAAACCCTAGAAGCAATCCTAATCTATACTACAAAAGAAGGCAAAGCATATTGAAGGCAATAAGGGATGGACATCTTCAAAGGATCATCTCCTTGCTCTAGAAGAAGATCATCCAAGGAAGTAGCAAATCATCCTCATCAAAAGGAGCAACATTTTCTATTGATGAAATTCTCTCTCACTTGAAAAAATATTATCCAACAAGAAGCCCTAATACATCTTCTTAAACCATCATCAAAGTGATCAAGTATAAGAGTTCATCTTCACTTGTCAAGTAAATATATTTCATTTTATAATCAAGTTTGGTTATATGACTTCGCTTTTGCAAGGAGATCTATAAATTGGGTGGGTCATCAAAATTCCTTACATGAGAAAGGAGGATATTTATGGTCCCCAGAAAATAAGTCAAATATGTCTTTGGAAAATTTTCTAAAAATCAAGAATTTTTTTAATGCATGAAAAAGGATCAAGGGACTCATAGGATTCTTATGACAGTAGTCAAAGGTACTCTCATCCCTATGTAGTAGGAAAGGAGACATTAAGAGATATATGAACTGCTGGAAGATATACTCTTTGAAATGCAGTGAAGAAGGTCATATCACTTAGACCTGGTTGAAGGTATCAAATAATGAAGGAATATCTTCATGAGATCTCAATTGGGAGATCTACGAAATATGATAAGAAGATAGCTAGAATTAATCTAACTGGTAAGAAAGGTAACAAATATAGATGAACAAGAAGGTTACCTCATTTGACAACTTGTGGTATCTATGTTAAATAGAAGGCAAAAGTGTTCAATGTTAAAGGACTCAAACATGTGAAGAAAGGAAAGCAAAGGGTCCTCAAACAAGACATAACAATTCTATGGAAATATTATGAAAATAAAGCTCATATCACTGGAAAGATGGAGGAAGTTGAAGAAAAGGAAAAAGGAAAGAGGGAGTAACATATCTCTACTATGATTGAGATGGTATCCCTCACAAAGGGGTCTTATCATAAGCTCCTAAATATTTTGTTATAAATATGACCATGATAATAAGATGCATCATGGCATCATGGAAGCATTAGAAACAAGTCCTCGTGACATCACTGTGGGAATCATGAAGGACAAAAGAAACAAAAATCCATGGAAGTCAAACATGAAGGATATAGCTCTTGGAAGTCTCATCGAACATTGAAGGAAAATTTCATCCAGGACAAGGCTTATCATACATCAATGCAAAAAGGAAACATCTACCAGATGGGAATATACAAGATCCTCAAGGTTCTCTGATGGAATCCTCATTAAAGGGTTCACTAATCTAGAGAGGAAGCAAGTGTTTCATAAAGTACTCCAACTTATGCAATTCATGGGATGATGGTATCATGACATGAAGCAGATCAAGGGATTGAAGATATTTTCAATTCAAGGAAGCTGATGGAAGAAGCCTAGATGATCTAAAGGTAAAATGAGGTATGTATTCTTGTGTTTAATATTATAATGTCATTTTGTATGGTTTCAGGTAACAAGGATCATTAATTCTATCTTGAGAAGCATGATCAAGAGGAAAATAATCTCCTCCTTTGAAAGGATGCAGGAAGGCATAAGTCACGCTACATGAAATCAACATAATATGTCCTCATATGAAGTATGAGGTGGTTGACTACAATTAAGAAACTCTAACTGAAATCTCCCCGGAAAGGAATGTGTGAGGAAGGAAGAGATAGTGAGATATGAAACCATGATGAAGGCAATCAACATCCAAAGGACCAAGAATATTTGACTAGTAAATCTCCCAGAAAGATATGAAGGCTCTGATGAAACTCTGAAAAAGATGGAGACCCTTGAAAATGGATATCTTTGGGAGATGTGTCAACATATATGCAAGATGTTGATACCTACAGGAAGATGTCATGATGAAGATCCATATCAAAAAGTACAATTTTATCTAATGTTATGTTTTGATTTTTTGAGTAATATCTAAATGAGTTCATGTAGGGCAATTGCAACAAGATTTTTATGTACAAGTACAACTAGCATTCATGTGGTGGATAGAAATTCCTGAAAGACACATAATGAGAAAGAAGTAGCCATATGATGAAGGATCCAGATATGTATCAAGAAGTCCACTTTCCATGAAGAAATGAAAGACATGATGAACCAAGAACGAAAGTGATGGATGGCTAATACCCTACAAGGAAGAAGCTCAATTAAATTTCATGACATCAAGGAAAGAAGTTGATCAAGAAGATGAAGGACCCACGAAGAAGAAGTTATTGATGAAAAGGAGATTCCCTAGTTAAGAGGGAGCTCTGACAAGTCCCTAAATTAGAGGGAACTTGGCCAAGTTCCTCGTCGAAAGGAAATTGGGTACATTCCTTTACAGGAATGAACATATCTTCCCTAATTGATAGGGAGAGATAGACACAACATTCTTTCCTTCACCTGGGAAGAAATAATGGAGGACTTGGTAATCATTTAGAATCTGATTTTCTTTGAGGATGTGTAGGGCATCCAATATAAGAGTAGGCAAGAGGACTGATATTCTTTGATTTCTGGGAACCCAAGATAAGAATAGTCCTAGATGGTCATAATCCATGAACAACCGGGTGGGTGTGTACCTTGAGGGACAATGATTAAGGTGTCTATAACCATTGGTCTCGCCAACATTGTGCTCTGATCTCATGAGAGATAGAGTTGTCATTCAAGGCCTTGCTGTGGAAACAATGTTGGTTACTATGATTCTATATAGAAGGGATTACCAGTTTGATTCTTCTTATGAAAAATTCATCAGTTTGAGAATGACCAAGTATCAAAGAGGTGAAGAACCATTCTTGAGCATGTATCAAATGTATTTGAGTCATAAACAATGTCAAGAATCCCTCCAAATGACAAGCATAATCCTCTTCATCATATCAGCTTGCGAAATCGAATTAAAAACAGTCAAATCGGCTCAAATAAGGAGACACATTAGTTCACTTTGTCATGTCGGCTCCAATGCAAAGGTAGACCACTATATATATGTTTCTAGCGTCACAATAGAAAGAACAATAATTCAGACATCTCTGTAACTTTGGGTGAGTACAGATCACGAGCATCACTATAAATTTCAGATGGGTACAGTAGGGTACAATATCGGACACCTCTGAAACTTCATGAGTAATTACAATGAGTGATTACAATCTACTCCTTGATGGTATAGATCTCATTGCAAGGAAATTACAACCTCCATAAATTATAGTCTCTTCCTCAGCGGTAAATTAATGATACAGATCTTAGTGCAAGGAAAAATGTAGTCACAGTCTTGGCACATGTGTGATGAAGATCTCTAAGTAATACACTCTCGGTAGACACAATCATAATATCGGATGAAGAGGACCTTGGTGATCCCATAATGACACTCTGTCTCGATATACATGTCTCAGCATACATTCTAAAATTAGTCATGATCTCAATATAGTAAGTGATCATGGTCTGGGTCATAATCTTGGTGAAGACAAGGTCATGATGAAGATCTCTCATATGTATACATAAACATATCTCAGTATAGAGATCTCGTTGACATGGTGATGATCTTAGTGAGAGTGTAGCAATGATCTAAGTTAAGGTGGAGCTATGAATGATCTCATTGTTATGATGAATATCTCACTGAAGGTGCATTAATGATGACCTCTGTGAAGCAACAGTGATGATGATGATCTCAGCAGTGACAAAGAAGAGGATTGGTGTCTTGGTCTTGGAGTGTCCTAATAGGTCAAGGGTCATGTTCTTGGTATTCTTCAGTTATGATCTCTATGAGAAGAATTTTGTGTGGGTTTTCCTCTCAAAGAGTGAGAGGTTTTTGCCCTGGCAGAAAGCCAACATATTGTGTTCTTGTCTCTTTTATTTTGGTATCTTTTTAATGATATAAGAAGACATGATCTAATATTAAAGATTGTGCCAATAAGAAAAAATAAAAACACCTCAAAAATAGTTATAATGACGTGGCATGCTTACTAGATTTCATAGATGTTGACATGGAATTTTCATGGCACTGCTAATGTGACAAACAAGATAACGTGGCAAGGTGACATGGCATGTTCATTGTGTGAAGGGGTTTACATGGACCAACCAGAGGGTGCTATGTGATAGCCCCAAATGGATTATGGAGGTTAGAAAAAAATATGTCAAATGGATTTGAACCCCCAACTTCAATAGAAAAAATTATTGTTCTTACCATTGCACTAAGAGATGGTTGTTGTAATGGAATTCAAATCAAGTTTGGTATCAGAGAAAGTTTGGTAGAATTTTCAAGCATTGAATTCTTACCATATTTAAGCTTAAGTGTGGAAAATGATCACTTGAAGAATATAATCCTGCAATTGACTCGAGGCATGCAACTCAAAGACAAGAAATATCATTGCCAAAAGGAGGGAATCATTTTTATTTTGAAGTAGGTTTCCTTGAAGGATTCATGACAATGAAAGATATGGTGGAAGGGTTGTATTGAGAATGGAAGTAGCCTAAGTAAAGTGGTCCATCTGTAAAAGTTAAAGGAGAAGGAGTTGGTGATGATCCTCCCAAGACTCCTTTTTCCCTATCATTATTATTTTAGTTTGAGAAAAAGTTCTTTAAATAATAATTCTAAGAAAACCACGTCTAATTTTCCTTTATTGAAACTATATGCTAAGTTTGATTTTCCAATGTATGCTAGTGAACTTAATCCGAAAAGGTTGGATAACTAGATCGAACAACTCGAATCCTATTGCAAGATTCAGAAGCTTGTTGATGACAACATAAAGATCAAACTAGCTACTCTTCCATTGGAAGACACAAATTTGATTCAGTTGGAAAGTAAAACTCAGGAATATCTCCTTCGAAATGGTAAAATAATTTCTTCTTGGTATATTGATTTCATAGTTGCATTAAAGAAATAGTTTTATCCATTATGTTTTATGCAACAAGAATTAATGGATTGGAAAAACTTAAGGAAAGACAATAGGAAAATTGTTCAAAGTTATACTTAGAAAATGTAGAAACGGCACTAACATTGGGCATTCCTCTTTATACATAAAAGAACTTTGTTAAAGCACATTGGCAAGTTACATACTCATTTGAAGCATACTATTCTTATGGTTAATCCAATTAATCTTGATAATAAAAAAATACAAGTCACGTTGAATTAGGAACTAAGAATGTTAATGAAACATTCCAAAAAAATCATTCAATCAATGGAACTCAAGAAAAAAAGGAAAGAAGAAACAAGAAAAGAAAATCACTGTGAAGAAGGAATATGGAAAACCTTTGTGTTCCTATTGCACAAAGGATGGACATCATGAAGATAATTTTTGGAAACTGCATCCATAACTAAATCCCAAATGGTTCCAGGATTGAAAGGGTAAACAGAAGATCCCATCCTTATCCTAGCATGATCTTGGATCAAACTGACGTGGTGAAACTAAGATCACTGCCATGGAAATACAAGGTATATATTTTGTTCCCAACTTTATGTTAAGGGATAAATTCCCCTAGGGTCTTGGGTTGATACCCTAGCATATCGGAGGTTATATATATAGAGAAACACACATTCCATACAGCCATAATGCTAATATAAGCAAATTCTACGATAAGGGGCGTACCTGGGGTCCTTATTTTGAGAAGATCCTACCAGGGTCCAAACCCTCTTGGAGTTCCTTTTGCTCCTTCAACCTGCAAAACAATCAATTCAAGAAAGTACAGCAGTATATGGACTGAACATCATAAAGAAATCATCTTCATAGTATATTGAAAGGTAGTTAGCTCTACAATTAAACAACCATTCATATATGAATCATAGCATTGATATCATAAACATGAAGAATATTTATATCAGGAACAAAGACAAGTGTTTCTTTTATTATAGACAAATAAAGTATAGAAAGGAATAATTTCACTTGATTCGTTCTTTTGCAGGCTCCAAGTGGAACCATCCTCCGGATTCATCCATTCTCAAGCCTTTAAAAAACTCCTTCCATGACTTACTCCATGATATCTCAAGTAGTAGATAGACATCATCACATAAGGAAACAAAGGTTTCCTATAAATGGGGGAAGTGCAGGAGGCACTAGGATCTTCAGACCTGGTCAGGAAAATCTCAGCATAGTAATCTTTCTCTCTCTTCTCTCCTCCCTTAGGCCTTCCCATTGAAGCCTTTTTATACTTCTCCCAAAGTAGTTTTTTAGTTGGGAATTCGTTGGGAACAGTTGGGCCACGGGCACTAATAGGTAATCAACAGGTGAAACCCGTGATCTCCACCCGAAATTAAGGAGATTTATCTTTTTTTAAGTGTTTTAAGACATATACCGTGGGTTGGGTATACACATACACACACGTTTAGCTCAAGGAAATGTCGCGTATAGGGAGTAAAACACTGTTTTTTAAATTTTTGGACGAGGTTTGGAAGGAGGGGTTGCCCTAGGCCATAAGTGCAACATCACAAACCTCAAAAGTGAGATTTGGAGCTATAACACTCTAGTTTATGTGTTTTTTCTTCAAAATATAATGTAGTGCATGATGAAAGGAAATGAAGTCAATTGTTTAATATTAGGTTCATCTCAAAACACACTAAGATTGATATACTTTTTTATATTGGATCACAAGTTAATCTTATTTCCAAATAAATTGTTAAGAAATTAGCATTGGAAACTAAGCCTCATCCGAAATCATATCCTTTGGGTCGGGTATTTTAAAATACTCAGTTATAGATGAATAAGTAATGTAAACTAATATTTGAAATCATAACTAGTTTCATAGTTGAGGTAGAGTTTGATGTGGTGGCACTTAACATTTGTGGGATTGTTTTAAGAATCCATATATGTATGATAGGACTACCATCCTTTATAGAGATGAGAACAAGTATCACTTATCAAATATGGGATTGAGTGCATTGTGAGGCTCATCATATGAACATTAATTTATCTCTTTTGAATACAAGACAAATGGAAAAAATTGGAAGGCGAAGGAAGGTGATGTGATGGCAAGTTCTGTGATTATTCCCTCTCCTGTTGATCTAATCCAGGCATCACATCCAACACAAGTTCCATTGCTAGGACATGAACCCGTTGTACATAGATCTGATAACAGATTCATTTTTGGGCTTGAAATTTGGTATCAACCTTCTATTGGGGAATGGAGCTTGACGACATAATATCTTCCTTTCCTCGATTTCTGCAAGGGCTTTGAAGGAAACAAAGGATGCTGGAACCAAGAACTAGAGTTGGATATTCTTAGGACTATGGAGGATCTGGCACAGAAATTATATTTTTTCTCACTTACAACCGCAAAATCAATATCAATCAAATCTAAAGTCAAAAACCCATAACTAACAGTAGAAGGCCCACTCGTAATGTTTCGTCTCATAAATCTTCAAATCAAGAGTCTGGATTGGGATAAACATGATCCCATGAGTGAAGACCAATTTCAAAACAGAGAAGAAAATCCAGATGTGGGGAATATGCTTTGCTTCTCACCGGAACAAATCATCATATCTGCATTATATATTCAAGGAACAAGATACATATAGAGTCTCCAAAATATCTTCAAAATATCATCCACTTTCACCTTTATCGCCACCACTTCACTCACATGTCACGACTCCATAGCCATATAATATTTCATTAGCCTCCATTTTCATAAGTATATGGGTTCCATTTATTTTTTCCAAAAGTTAATGATTTCTAGTATTATAAGCGAATTATATGGTTAAAACTTAGAAAAAATGACATGTACTTGCTAATACTTAAAAGTGGCTTGAGTTTTATGACATGTGTAGGTCATTTGGAAGCTTCCAAGGCACCCTTATGTGGCCTCCAATGCTCGAATTCGAATTCCCTTCAAGATATGGAAGAATATTTGGATAAAGGTCAAAGAGGATATGTGTCTCATCAATACCTATTTGAGTTGTAACTCTATGAAATTTTATAGGGATCTAGGGAGAGAATAATGGACCTCCATTAATGAAGTAGCTTCTTATATTTTTGTATAAATAGGAGAGCCTTCTCCTTTCAAAGGTATGTGTAAAGTTGGAGAAATTTTCATGTTTTGAATATAGAATTTGGATTTGGCACCATGCTCATGAGTGATGTTCACTTTGATTTGGTTATGATTGCATTTGGAGCCTTTCAACTTTCCATCTCTCATGCTTTTGGATTGGCCACCTACAATGTGTGAGATTTATTGTTTTTCATATATTAAGATTTATTGCTTTCATATATTTTCCTCTGTGATAGGTTAAGAGTGATTGTTTTATTTTCTTTCATATATTTTCCTATGTGAGAGGTTAAGAATGATTGTTCTATTGGCTTTCTACCTGGAGGTTAAGAGAGATTGTTTTTATTTTCTTTCTACCTAGAAGTTAAGAGCAATTATTTTTATTTGCTTTCATATATTTTCCTATGTGAGAAGTTAAGAATGATTGTTTTTTCTTTTATTTCTGAAAGAATGGTGTGCTTTTCAATTCTTGCAAGATTTAAAGATTAATATTTCAATTCCGCACGATGTACTATAATTTTTTTTGAGTTGATTGTTGAATTAGAATAGGAGAATTTGGTTTGTCATTATTTGGTTTTCTAGTTAGGTTGATCTAAATTGAAAGTTAATTTCTAGCATATATAGTGCATTCACGCTTCGCAAGTTTTACGAAACCCCGGGTTGACAATTAAATGATAGGTAATTAATTTTCCTCAACATTTTAGTGTCGTTGCTAGGGAAGTGTGCATAGGAACTAGCTTTCACCCTAGAGTTCATTTCTCAGATTTTTTTCCTAGATCCATGATTAAAGCATGTTAGATGCATGAATCATATATAATATATATATATATATATATATATATTATATATATATATATTTATATATATATATATATATATAGCAAAAGTTTACTAGCCATTTATGGATGAAAGATCTAGAATGCAGATTAAACATTCTTTGGAGCACAAGTACTACATTGAAAAATGGTATCAAAACACAATTGTGCCACGACATTCATCCATTCTTCAAGAGATCTTTGCGACAAACCTAAAAGTTAAAATGATTTCTCATGTTCTCATACACAATCAGGTACATTTTGTAAATTTTGATATGAACATTCTAGAAAGTCTAATCCGTAAATGGCTCCATTGGTAACATTCATATACTTAAAAATAAAATAAAATAAAAATTATTTCAAGTAGATAAATTAGGAAAAATAAAATCAAGCTTGATTGCATTTTTTTAAGTTTTTAGACTTTAAAATATTTTAGAATTTTATTTATTTTCTTGCATTTTTCAGTAACATCATTAATATTTTCAAAAAAAAAAAAATCATGTTTTGATTTTAAATAATTAAAAATAAAAATCATGTTAGATTTTAATTATAAAAAAACATAACATATATATAATATATATATATATATATATATATATTTATATTATATATATATATATATATATTATTATTATATATATATTTTTTTCATGTTTTTTAATAAGGAAAATGTAATTTATTTTTTTTTATATTATCAATTCTTTTTTAAAGAGAATTGACAGATTGACAAATTGATAACTGGCTCTCATGCACCCTGTAAAAAAAATTGCATTAGCTTAAAAATCAAAATCTAAAATTCATCATTTAAAAAAGAAAAAAGAAGAAGAATAAAAAGAAATAAAATTAGATATTGCTTCAAATTGTTGCATGTTTGGCTAATCATCCGTAAGTCAGCTTCTACCTACAATTCAATATGCATTTACACCAAAATTGCGAAGATCGACGCACATATCTCCAGTTCGGAATAGTTACAGTGGAGCCATGAATGTTTTTGCTGTTGTCTGAATGCATTGGGCACAATTGTTGGCATCATGTTGATAGATCGATTAGGAAGGAACAGATTGGGCATGCCACCTTTGTCAGCTACTAAGGAGTAATCATTTCATGTCAAATCTCCAGATCTAGCATTCGTTCTGGAAGAAATACCTAAGCATTTACCAAAATGCATAGCAGCTTAAAAACATCATTTTTAAAACATGATTTCTAGCCAAATGAAAACGAATTTCAAATAACTAAAACATGGGTTTTTCTTAGAATGGGATCAATCATAATCATCGAGAACGATTATCTCAAATTCATAACCTATTACTCCAATGATATAGTCACACTTCATGGATCTTTAAAACATCTGTCAGTTGCTTGCACATTAACAATGAATCTTGCAACTCTGTGTTTATTCCCACAATACCTCTTATAGTCGATCAAAACCCCTCATTTTGTTCTAAACACGTCATATGATTCATGGAAGATGAGAAGCATATTGGCACCTATTGGAGCAGATCCTAGTAATCATTAGCAAAATTGCCAGATGAATATCACACGTTGTGCTCCATGGCAACTTAATATAATGCAAGAATTCAGGGATAATATGATCAATGCCTTAGAAATGGTGAATAGCGAACAGACTAGAGGGATGTTTATCAATTCATACTTTGCATATTTCCAAACCACTTTGCAAGTTTTGTGACACTCACCAAACACTTCTCCAAAATTACATTCCCAAACAATTGCAAAGGGATTTGGAAATTGGTTTTTCGATCAAAAGGTTGTCAAGTTTTTATTTCCCTCTCTAGATCACCATTTTCTCACATTGCTCACCGTTTTCTCATATTGCTCAGCTACTTAAAGTAGATTCTGATTTATTAACAAGTTTTAATTTGCTGAAATTTATTTTTTCTTTGAATGACACGATTTCATCATGCCCAACTACTACAAATAATCCTATCTGTGATTTGTTGACCGAAACCCCACTAAACTTTTTTTCAATATTGGTAAATTTCGTATTTTATATTGTATATAATGTTGTTTTTTAATGTAGAATGTTTGTTATGTTTTATTTTTTTTTGTTGTTAAGTTGTGTTTTCTTTAATGTTATATGTTATGTATAATGTTTGTTATGTTGTTGAATTGAGGCTTCTGTGATCCATATCAAATTTAACAAAGATTCTTCAGCGTAAATCACATAAAATTTCATTTGTCGATGCATTTCGAACCAACTAGTGTGGTTCATCGTCAGGACAAGTTGAAGAAACAGATCCAGCTTAGCATGTTAAATAGTCTTAGCAGAGTCTCCAATGGCTAATTTGACCAACAGCTAATTTAGACTTTAGGACCAAGGTCAAATTTTTTATTTAATAATTTATTTATTTATTTATTTACTTTAATTATTTTTTTTTTTTTTAATTAATGGAAATTAGTAAATTAGGTAATATATATAAATAAATAAAATAATTTAATTGGTGTTAATGGTTAGTTAAAAGGTAATTTATTAATTATTTAATATATATTATATATATATATATATTATTATATATATATATATTATATATATATATATATATATATATTTGTTAGCTCGTTCCAATTTTTTTATTAATTCTATATATTAATTAAAATTATAATATTAGGTTGTTAAGATAAAAGTTATTAGAATTAATAAAAATATTGGAACGAGCTTTTATATATATATATATATATATATAAAATTAATAAGTTAAGAAAGTAGATGGTTATATAAGGTACTAATATTTATAAAAAATAAATAAATAAATAAAAATAAATAAAAAATATAACGAAAAGAAAAGAAAAGAATAATAATAATAACAATAAAATTAATTAATTAATTAAATATATATTAATATATATATAAGAAAGAGATAATAATAATATATATATTATATATATATATAATATATATAAATAATATAAAATATAACGAGAAATTACTATCAAGTTTACCAAAAAAATAAATAAATAATAAATTCATATTCCTTTAACTAGGAAGAGAGGGCTGGGATCCAGCCACTGCTTATCTTCCATCTGTCTTCTCTATTGAGATTGTTCAGTCTTTTCTCAATCTTAAGGGCTTCCCTAAATTTTCAGTGATGGAACTACGAAACCCTAGCGATAACAATCGCCTTCTCTATGCAAACATAATGTTTATGTGTTTAAAATGCATGTATATGTTTTGTATAATATTTGTTTTTTTTTCATTTTTTTTTTAATGAAGTGTTTTTTATTTAACATTTGTGTTAAAGTTTTTGTTATGATTATACATACATACACATATACATACATACATACATACATTACATAATATATATATATATAATATATATATATATATATGTTTGTACATGTTATTTTCTTTTTCCTATATGTACATTTATTTAATTTTTTTTAGTTTTTGTAAATATTTCATTATATTATTGTTTTTCAAAAAAAAAAAAAAAAATTGCCATGATAACATGTTAAAAAAAAAAAAATTGATCTGAAATTCATTTAGTGATTGGAGCAAATTGAGAAAAATTTATTGTGATAGTGCATTCAAACACACCTATCGAAGCAAGAAATTATATATATATATAATGTTTTATTTGCTATTTTTTTGGAAGAGGTATTGATCAATTTGAAGATTGGATCGGTTATTTGTTCATAACAAAAATGCATAGATGTGTGTAATTAACTACCTGTTCAGGATTTTAGCTACAGAAACTACGCAATTTTGTGGCTGAACAACAATTCTGCATGTTTGTTTTTAACTCGATCTATTTCTCAACAATGCATTCTAATTAGAAAATCATGATCAAAATTTATTGAATTTGTCTAATGATTATGTTTTCAAGCATAATGCATGAAAGAAGAAGAACTATAAAGGCACTTTATCCACTGTATCAATTGATGAATTTTTTATTCAGGATTGTTTTGCAGGAATCATTAAGCATTCACAAATAATATTTATTTATATTTATGAAATGCTATGATTCAAACATAAATGGAGGAAATTAATTACCTGTGCATATCATCATTTTTATTATAAATTGGATTTATTATCACAATTTTGAAATTGGACTAACCGTTTGAAATGAAAAGATGTCATGAACCTGTTAATTATGCAAATTTTTCGTATGTATCAAAAAAATTGATCACTTCTCTTTGAACACACTTACGTTTTATTGCAATGTTAGTGCCATGTTTGTTTTCAAGTTCCAGGACAATCAAATAATTGAAGGAGGCCAATTTATGCATGATTGGTTTTCTACGACCAATTTCAAGAGACATAAACCATTTGAATCCATTTCTATCATCCATAAATGCATCATTTTTCCTCTGCAAAATCACAAGTTATCCAAGCATTTTTGTTAAGCTTCATCATCACCATTTTCCTTGCAAAGAGTCGCATGTTTCCTTCACATTTTCCACTTACATTTTCCATTTGCATTTTCCATAATTTCCATTCATTAACCCATTAATAGAGACATTCAACTCGCTTACAAGCAGATTTTTCCTTTTTCTTTCCATTTGCTTGTTTACCCTCTTGTCATTTTCCTTTCCATTAAACAAAGCTTAATCCACTGTAAAAAATTCATTCATAGTCCTTCCAAAATCATCATTTCATACTCGTGTTAGATGTTGGGAGATTCATAATGCCTCCCTTCGAACAAGTCTTGACCTATCAACATCAACACATTATCTAGGTCCAAGGCTAGAGTCTTTATTAGTACCTTGAGGCTTGTATGCATCAATGACAAGTTCTCTCACCAACAACCATGGGAATACATCAATGTCCCTTGATCGTCTGATCTTGCAAGTAGCTCGACATCAGCTCATCTATTTGCACATCACAAGATGTACTTAGGTACCTTGACACTCGTTGACATTAATGTAGAGTTTGCCTCACACTGGTTAATGACATTCATCAATGTTTGATAATCCAATGACTTATCTTCATGCTCGACAACAACACATTCATTTGCATGACTAGAATTGTACCATCAGGTTTTGTATTAGGTGAAGACCATATCATTTCAAAATTTTGCAGCAAATACAACAGAATAGAAATAAAGAATCCACTTTCACCACCTCATCCACCATTTATGCAACCAAGAAGCAGATGAAATTATAAATTCTATTCCATGATCCAGCAACAGTTACGACATCTCTACATATGCATAGTTTTTCCACTTCCTAGGTAATTAAAGGTATGTTCTTTTCTATATTTTAATCATAGAATTCCTTGAATAGTGAAATATAATTTTTGGAAAATACTTCACCATATTTCCTTTCTCATTTGAAAAAAAAAAAACCATAAACACCTTTAGTTGGGGGGAAGAGAAATCCATTTATTATCACATCCATATCACTTCATTCCATTTCACTTCAATTCATCCTAGCATACTTGTCCTAATTGTTATAATTGCATTATGGTTCAAAAGTTATATGATTTGCAAATAATGCCTTAATGATGAGCATATTATATGGCTGATTCAAAGATGCATTCTTAAATATGTTCAATGAATCTTACTGCAACAAAAAGGAACAAGGTATTGAAACACAAGAACCAATACCAAATAAAATTTGGTTGTCACACAAGAACCATCCAAACATGTTGCAATTCAATGTATGATAATAAATACTTTGTGAAAAGAAATGAAATTTTCAAATGCAAAGTTTAAGGACAATTGATATAACCCAAGCTCATTCAAAAGCAAATCATGATTAAGCAATGTAGTAGATTGCATGAGGACATGCAATAACATCAGTTAGGGGTTATGTAGAGTCTCCAAAATACCTTCAAAATATCATCCACTTTCACCTTTATCACCACCATTTCACTCACATGTCACAACTCCATAGCTGTATAATATTTCATTAGCCTCCATTTTCATAAGTATATGGGTTCCATTTGTTTTCCAAAAGTTAATGATTTCTAGTATATAAGTGAATTAAATAGTTAAAACTTAGAAAAAATGACATATACTTGCTAATACTTAAAAGTGGCTTGAGTTTCATGACATGTGGAGGTCATTTGGAAGCTTCCAAGGCACCCTTATGTGGTTGTTATGCTCTTGACCTACAAGAAGATACCAGAATACCAAATATGCAAAGAAATATACCCAGAACATAGGACAATAAGAAATAACAACATGTATTTTATTATTCAGAAAGGAAATCAATGTTCACTTGCCTCTTCAAGGGGGCAACCTCCAATAGAGCCGGGCTCAATTACAAAATAAGACATGATGCTCCTCAAGGGGAGTCTCTATCCTTTATATAGAATTCATACATGCATTACCATGGGTCAATACCATGGTTCTTATTAATACCATCTATCTAATACCATATTCCCTTTGCAACTAACTATGGTCCCTTCTTTAAATGCGGGTCAACCACTTACAATTATTAATATGGGCTTTATAACTATGAATCGACCCTGTTACATAAATAAGGGGGTTAGGTTTGGACCCTAACATTCCCTCCCCCATAAAAATAGCCTTGTCCTCAAGGCTGAAGCTGCGGAAACTGCTGAAGAACAATGGCCGGTTCCCAGGTCGCATCTTCTAGAGAGGTGTCTTTCCGGTTGACGAGGACTTCCTTGATCATGCGGTCACACAGGTGCCGTTCTCGCGTGTCAAGAATCTATTCAGGTTGGAGCCAGATTAAACATTCTTCATCCAATTCCGGTAGACTAGTTTGAATTCTGCAATGATTCCCAACCACTTTCTTGAGGCATGAGACATGGAAGATGGGATGGATTTTTTTGCAGTGGATGGCAAGGCTAGCTTGTAGGCTACTTCTTCAATGTGTTGAAGTATTTGATAAGGTCCATCGAATTTTGGAGATAATTTCTGACAACCCTTGTCTTTGAGTGATGTTTGCTTATATGGTTGCAGCCTCAAGAATACCTGATCTCCTTCTTGAAATTTGTGCTCTGAATGATGTTGGTATGCCTATTGCTTCATGTGATTTTGAGCTTGATGTAGATTCTCTTTGAGGTGGGCCAGCATGGTTGCATGGTTCTATAGGAGTTGATCCCCTACTTGTACATTTGAGCATCCCTAGATATAAGAAGTAGGTGAAGGAGGGAGTTGACCATAAATGGCTTCATATGGAGTCATTTTGGTGGTGGCATGATAGTTAGTATTATACCACCATTCAGCTAGAGGTAACCACTGTACGCATAGATGTTGCTTTTTTGAAGTGAAACACCTGAGGTAGGTCTCCAGACATTTGTTGACTGCTTCAATTTGACCATCAATTTGGGGATGATAGGAAGTACTGAGTTGTAGCTGGGTACCTTGTAGCCTGAAGAGTTCCTACCAAAAGTTACTGGTGAATATTGCTCACGATCAGACACAATGGAAATGGGCATGCCATGCAATTTGAAGATCTGGTCCATGAAAGATTTAGCCACAAAAGCTGGCGTAAAAGGGTGGGGTAGGGTGCAAAAATGAGCATACTTAGAAATTTTGTCCACAACCACCATGATGACTGACTTGTTACATAACTTTGGAAGACCAGTAATGAAATCCATAGAAACCTCTATCTAGATTGAGGTAGGGATGGGCAATGGTTGTAATGTGCCTGGGGATTTGACTGTTTCTCATTTGTGATGTTGACATACATCACACTCAGCTACAAAAGTAAGAATGTCCCTTTTCATGCCTGTCCAAAAGAATGAACGTCGATTGCGAGAAAAAGTCTTCTGAAAGCTTGAATGGCCTGCAGTGGGAGATGAGTGCAACTCTGCCAAAATGCGACTTTTGAGGGTGGATGTTGGTGATATCACAAATTTGTCCTTGTAGCAAAGAATCTCATCCTGCCAAGAGTAGCCAACTATGGAATTTGGATCTGCCTGCAATTTATTAATGAGTTGGGAGAGTGAAGGATGTGAAAACCATTCCTTGCAAGCCTCTTCAATCCACTCTAGAATGGGAAGAGAGATTTCTAGTAGGGTGATTTCCTCCTCAAATTGGCGTGATAAAGCATTCACTATGACATTTTCATGCCCTTTCTTGTAAATTATCTCATAATCATATCCCAACATTTTGGCTATCCATTTATTTTGTTGTGGCGAGGATAGGCATTGCTCCAAAAAATATTTAAGGCTTTGATGCTCTGTGTGGATTTGGAAATGTCATCGCAATAAGTATGGTCACCAAGTATCCACTGCATGTAAGATGGCCATCATCTCCTTCTCATAGGTAGATTGTCCCATATTTGTCCCACTTATTTGTTGGCTAGTGAAGGCCAAGGGTCAACCTTGTTGCATTAAGATAACTCCAATACCCGTACTTGAAGCATCACATTCAATCACAAAAGATTTTGTGAAGTTGGGTAGTGCCAATATGGGAGTGGAACACATGGCATGTTTGAGAGCTATAAATGCATGTTGCGCTTCATCATTCCAAAGGAATGAATTTTTCTTGAGAAGGTAAGTGAGGGGTCTAGCAATGCGACCATAATTGCAGACAAATTTGCGATAGTAGCTGGTGAGACCCAAAAATCCTCTTAAACTCTTCAAGGTCTTTCGTTAAGGCCAATCCTGCATTGCCTGGATCTTTTTGGGATCCACTATGACATGTTCATGCCCCACAATGTGGCCGAAATACTCAAATTCTTCCATGCTAAAAGATCACTTGAACAATTTGACAAATAATTTATACTTCCGAAGTAGTTGCCAGAACAGATCAACATGTTAAAGATGTTTTTCCCAAGTGAGTCTATAGATGAGGATGTCATCAAAGAAAACACGGACAAATTTTTTGAGATATGGTTTGAGCAGGTGATTCACGAGGCTCTGAAAAGTGGATGAGGCATTATAGAGACAAAATGGCATGACCAGGAATTCATAATGGCCTTCATGAGTTCAGAAGGCAGTCTTTGGAATGTCTACTTATTTCATGTGAAATTAGTGATAGCCCGAGCAAAGGTAGAGCTTAGTAAAGAATTAAGCCCCATTTAGTTCATCCAGCAAATCATCAACAACTGGGATGGGAAATTTATCTTTGACCGTACGCCATTCCCCATCTTTCTTGAGCACCATGACCATAGGCAATGAATAAGGACTAATGCCAGGATGAATGACACTGCTTTCAAGAGTTCCTTGATGATTTTTTTCAATTTCATTATTTTGAGCGAAAGGATATCTATATGGGCGCACATTTGGTGGTTGTGCCCATGGGACCAAGGTAATGCTATGATCATGTTCCCCTCTCAAGGGTGGAAGCTCATGAGGCTTTTCAAAGACCTACAGATGGTTGTTTAAGACCTGCTACATCTCAGGATGAATATGAAGAGAAGTGGGTTTGAAGGCCTAGATGGAATTAAATTGGGCTATAACTCCATGGTGGCACTTTTCTAACAATTTTTCCATCCTATGCGAGCTGATGATAGAAGGAGAACCTATCTTGAGTCCACGGAGGGTATGTGTGTGGTTATTCTGCTTAAAGCTTATATAAAACCCCTGGAAATCCATTGTGATTGGGCAAATTGTGTGGAGCCATTTAGCACCCAAGACAATGTCACACCCAACCATGTTGATGGAAAACATGTGGGTCTTTAGGTGATAATCCCCCATTTGAAATTTGACATTTTCACAATGGCCTTCACATTTCATTATACCCCCATCAGCAATCTAGACCTAGAAATTAGAGGTTGCTCTGACAAAACAATGCACTGCTTCAGCAACTCTTTGATGGATAAAGTTATGTGTACTGCCACTATCAATTAAGACTACTATAGGGCAATGCTTAATAAAACCTTTGATTTTGAGAGTTTGGGGAGAAGAAATTCCTGCCAAAGCGTGAAGCGAGATAACTGGTTCTTCAAGTGTAGCTGGGAGCTCATTGTCCAGCTAGTTTTCCTCATCTTCCTCCTCTGGTCCCTCAAATGGTGGCGCTTCCTTAGAAGAACTATGATCAATAGCATCAATTTGAAAGAATTTGGGTTCCTTGCATTTGTGCCCCGAGGAGTATTTCTCATCACAGTAGTAACACAATCCTTGCTTTCTTCTTTTCGCCATTTCTATTGGTGACACTTTTTGAACCTTAAGTGTTTGGGTAGTGCTCGAAGCCTGGGTGGGGTGTCCCTTGGCTATGAAATTTGGACGAGTTGACTGGGCTGCTAACGCACATTCTACTTCACGAGTTGTCTTGCAAGCTGTCAGCCATGAGACTGGGTGTTGCAGTCGGACGTGGGCTTGTATGGCATCTTTGAGACCACTGATAAAACATTCCAAGTAGAATTCATCTGCTAGACCTCCTATGCAGAAGGCTAGTGCTTCAAAGGCTTTAATATATTTTTGCATTGTGCCTATATCTCGGAGCTTAGTAAGATGACCCAAAAAATTAGATTGTTGGTCAAAGTGATCAGAAAGGGCTTTTGAGAATATCTTCCAAGTCATTGGCCTTGCATAGCAGCGTTGATGCCACTACCACCATTGCCATATTTCTTGGTCCAAGTACAAGCTTCCAACACTTAGCTTAGTCACATCATCTCTTATGTGATTCAATGTAAAATATTGCTCCATTTGTGCTAGCCATATGGCCGGATGAGAGCCATCAAATTTATACATGTCCAGCTTGGGTGGTCGAGGCTAGGACTGTTGGTGGTTCCCATAGAAGTGAAGAGAATGGCTAGACTCGCCCTCAAGGTTTTCATTAAAATCATATGCCTCCAATTATTCCCCCGAATTTCCCTTTGTGATTGTCATTTAAGGTCTGGATCTGCTTCGTTAATGCCTCCAAATTTTGTTCAAGGGTGTCTATCTTCTCATTGGCCATAGCTTGAGCTCTGGTTTGTATCATGCACAGATCCGGTGCACTTGTCATGATTGTGAAAAAAAAAATTGGGACCACCCGAAATTTTGATGCTAACAAGTGAATGGTAACACCTTGCTCAGCCCGTCGACGTGATTCTTATGCAATAGCCGATTCCCAGAAAAGTTAATTCTACCTAATGTCTTGCGAGAATCACGCCCAGGTATAGGAGCCATGCAAATAGTCAGATCTATCAACGAAACCCTCAACTGTAGAGTATGAGTAGGAATGTGACAGTGATCGAATCCCTGCTGCTAGATCTGAATGGCAGATCTGATTGTTGTGACTGCTACAGAACCCAAACTGCTAGATCTGAATGGAGGATTTGATAGATCTAATTGGCGGATTTGATAGATCTAAATGGTAGATATAATAGATCTGAATGGCAGAACTGATTGTTGCGGTTGCGATAGAACCCAACCTGCTAGATTTTATCTAGAAAAGATGATGCATGATCTAGAGAGAGACAAGGGAACTATGGCCTCAAGGAGTGTCAGGTGCTACAGATCGCAATATACATAAGAGTCCAATAGTAGTACTCGACCCAATCTTTCAGGGCACTAACCAAGGAGGATCAACCGTACCCTTAGCCATACAACCCGACTACCCTATACGTGCGAGTAATCTCCCCGAGTACCATTCTCGGTGTACTGTAGCAGCAAGATGGCCGACGGTTTATCTATGGTGAGGTTTCAAAAGAGCCTAAGGGGTTCTAATATACCCAGAGAGTACTTGGAAGATATTCCGTGCGCGGTTCTGTCTAATGTGCTACTACTCGAAGGGGTACCCATAGGGGTTACAAGGGAATCCAACAAGTGTGACCACCTCTTGTATTTCCTTCATGCATGCCTCTCCAAATCTGCAGGTTTATGTGATCAACCACAGATCTCGTGGTTTATAGATGTCGGAACACGTCTCTAGCCAAAAACAAATTGCTGAAAATGGAGATCCCACTAGCCCTGGAAAGTGCTCCAATACCACTTGTTATGCTCTTGACTTGCGAGAAGATACCAAAATATCAAATATGCAAAGAAATATACCCAAAACACAAAACAATAAGAAATAGCAGCATGTATTTTACTATTTAGAAAGGAAATCAATGTTCACTTGCCTCTTTGAGGGGCAAACTCCAATAGAGTTGGGCTCAATTACAAAATAAGACACAACGCTCCTCAAGGGTAGTCTCTATCCTTTATATAGAATTCATACATAATACCATGGGTCAGTACCATGGTTCTTATTAATACCATGTATCTAATACCATGGCCCATTTGCAACTAACTGTGGTCCCTTCTTTAAATGCAGGTCAACCACTTACAATTATTAATATGGGCTTTAGAACTATGACTCGACCCTATTACATAAATAAGGGGGTTAGGGTTGGACCCTAACAGTGACCTCCAATGCTCAAATTCAAATTCCCTTCAAGATATGGAAGAATATTTGGATAAATTTCAAAGAGGATATGTGTCTCATCAATACCTATTTGAGTTGTAACTCTATGAGATTTTCTAGGGATCTAGGGAGAGAATAATGGACCTCCATTAATGAGGTAGCTTCTTATATTTTTGTATAAATAGGAGAACCTTCTCCTTTCAAAGGTTTGTGTAAAGTTCGGGAAATGCTCATGTTTTGAATATAGAATCTGGATTTGGCACCATGCTCATGAGTGATGTTCACTTTGATTTGGTTATGAGCAATTGTTTTTCTTTTCTTTCATTTCTTTTCATATGTGAGAAGTTAAGAATTATTGTTTTTGCTTTCATTTCTAAAAGAGTGGTGTGCTTTTCAATTCCTACAAGGCTTAAATATTAAGATTTCAATTCCACACGATGTACTATAATTTATTTTGATTTGATTGTTGAATTAGAATAGGAGAATTTGGTTTGTCGTTATTTGGTTTTGTAGTTAGGTTGATCTAAATTGAAAGTTAATTTCTAGCATATATAGTGCACGCACGCTTCGCAAGTTTTACGAAATCCCCGGGTTGACAATTAAATGATAGGTAATTAATTTGCCTTAACAATATATGCCAGTAACAAGGAACTCCCCCTCTTGCTTATCATATCCCTCTATGAGATTGACAAAATTTGGCCTTTAGTTACAACATTTACACCAAATCTATGATTTCCTATACTATATTGGTGTCATAATTCTCTCAGGATTTTTTTTTTATGGAAGCTTAGGGAACCCAGTTCACAATAGACTCTGGGAGATTATCAATAGAATCCCTCCAAAGAGGAATACACACAGTAGATCTGGATCTAGTCCAAATCTTTATCAGAACACTATAAGGGAAGACTATCTGCAAGTGGATCTGAAAAGGGAGACAGATACAAGAGCTAAAGTGTGAGTTTCAAAAAAACTAGGTATATCAGCAAGTATGCAAAGCTTGATTTATGCAGGGAAAATACTATAGGAGAACTCCACACTCTAGGAATATGGCATTGCCACAAATTTGACCATCAACCTCAACCTAAGAATACGAGGTGGATGCTACGGGACCATCTCAAAAGTCATAGGATCTTTCAAGGATGCAGTCAAAGGGAAGGAGGAATCCAAAAACAAACCATCACCGCTTCCAGATCTACCTGGGCCCTATATCATGGAGCAGAAATCCCAGACACTAGCCCTGACAGTCTCTTTACCTGAGGTAAATGAGCTCTATGCAGATTTCCATACCAAAGTAGTCATATGTAGATTTAATGGTTTTTGGCCTAAATCAAATGCTCTACATCAATGGATATTCTCCACATGGAAATCAAACTGTGATATTCATATATTCTCCAAGGGGTTTTTCATTGTCATATTTGAAACAATAAAAGGTAAGGATTGTGTCCTCAACGAGGAACCATGGTTCTAGGGCAATGCAGGGCTCTTCATGATACATTGGTTCTCATGTTTTGATGCTACCACTATAGTGGTATCCAAAATGCCTGTATGGGTCAAGATACACAATCTACCACTACATTTCTGGTACCACAAAGTATTAGAAGGAATTGGGAAATCCCTGGGAAAATTTCTTAAGATTGATTCAGATAGAGTTTCAAAAGGCATTTTTACCTTTTCCAAAATCTGCATTGAAGTAGATCTTAGTCAATGTTTACCTAATCGCATTATGATTGTTCACAACAATATACAATGGCCTCAACTGCTAGATTATGAAAATACAACATTCTGCTGCCATGGATTTCTACAAATAGGCCACCTACAAAGTGAATGTCCAAAAGCTAAAAAAGGCCCCAAAAGAAATAAGAAAAAAGCTTAAAAGCCAAAAGGTTCGCAATGCACTAATCCCATGGAAGAAGCAGCAAATGAAGTATAAATTCCAAAAAATACCACAGACAATAATGAATAGATCACCTAAAACATCTCACAGAAGGACGAGATTGAGCACAGCGCCACATTAATTCTGAGGCCCACCATCCCTTTGTAGTAGAGTGAGCACCACACTCCTAGAAAATAAGTTAGTGGCAACAAATGAATACATCAATCAGAAGGTTCTAATTTTGACAAAGAACTTCCAGCAAATACAAAAGAGAATCAAATGTCTATTATAACATCCACACCCAACACTGGTGGTTGGCGAAAAGTGGAAAAAAAGAAATGTAGGAAAGAATAGATTAGTTATTTACAAATCTTGAGAAATCAGGACATGATTATCATGCATATGCTCTTTAGCATCTACAACATGTAATTTTTCTCATTATGAATAAAATTACAATTTTTCCCGAGAAAAAAAAGACAAATGAAAAAAATTATTAAATGCAAGAAAGAATCTTACATCCATGTCTATAAAAGTTGAGGATATTGATAAATCCAAAGTAATTGAAGAGTGTGATCCTAGAGATGAAATAGTTAAGAATTTTAATGATTATCTTAAAATGTTTCAGGGTTCACTAGAATTACAACATGAGAATTCATTCCATTTAAGAATCAAGAACCCAAGCTTATAGCATATGGTTGAGCGTGACATATATTCATTGGAAATGTTTTTCCTACCAAGAAGAGAAATTATATTGTTGATTCATTCTCATTAGCAACTATGTGTTCATTTTTAATGCTTATTTATTGTGTATGGTTAGTATTGCAAGAATCCAAGCTTACAACCTATGGTTAAGAGTGAAATAGATCCATTGTTTAATGTTGTTCATGTCAAGAAGAGAAAGCATATTGTTGATTCTTTCTTATTAACAACCATGTCTTCATTTGTACTACTTATTTATTATGTATGGTTAATGGTTGTGGCAATGACTTCAAATGTTTATGAAAGTAAGAGAATGACAAATTATGTCAACAATGTTATCACAATTTTCATCCTTATTGGAAAACTTCTTGTGATGATTCAAATTTCAGTATCTGAGCACGATGAATGGATACAGGGTAGGTGAGGAAGTAATACCCTCACTTACTTTTTTCATAATGTTTGGTGATCCAAAAACTTTCCAATGGGGAGAATTGATCCAGGTGGATCTTTACAACTGATGAAATTTGATGGTTTCAAATGCTTATGAAATGATCTCCTATTTGCTCGTTTTTTAGAATAGAAGACAAGAGTCAATTAATTTAATTATTTAATGCCATCTATAAGGTGATATTGAGTAATTAAATAAAAATTGATATTTAAGTGACTTTTGATTAATTAAAGAATACAAAAAAATTAATTCACTCTATATTATTGAGCCAGAAAAAGGTAAATAGGCGAGATCCATGGCATTTGCATGACTCGTGGTATTTTGATGGTCCATGTTATTGACCTATGGTATTCCAATAATGAAAACTATTAAAATAATATTCAAGGTCATTTTTTGGTATGCATTGGAGATTATATTTAATATTGATTGTGATATCTTTGAGCTTGAATGTAAGGATGTGAACTCATGTAAGGAGGATAGTTTTGGTGGTGCGATATCCACACTAGTTGATTGGGTCAGATTGGTTTTGATGTTGTAATGATACATCCTCACTAGTTAAAAATGAGGAATCATCCAGATTTCTCGCAGGTGCTTAGTGATGAAAAATTTTTCGAGGGAACGTGAAGATAGAAGAGGAATTGACTTATCTATTTGCATAAATTATGGGTTTTCTTGAGGAGGTTGGGACCTTTTGTATGAGATCACAATTATTTTGGAGAGGCCACAATTTACTAGAGTAACATTATTTAGCCATCCAAATCATGCCATTTGTAGGAGTTATCCACAAGTCCCAGAAATCAATTTTTTGCATCTTAAATAAGTTATTCAACATGTAATTTTCCTAATCAATTTTAATAAAATAATTAGTTGAGTTTATTAATGTGTATTTTTTTATATGGAGGATTTATTTAGCAAAAACATTTTTCCATGGAATTGATAAACATAACTATTGGATCTTGTATCCTGATTGAGTAGAAGAGGGATTTTCTTTACTAGTTATTGTTGCAATATTGTTGGTTTATCTGTTGTATGATATTCATATTAATTTGCCAACAAAGTGTTTAACAAAATATTTAAATGGTAAAAAAATTAAAATATATATATATTTTAGTAGGGGACAATACATCTCCATAATGAGGAGTTTGTTGAGAGATTTTAAATGATACTTAACAAGGTCAAACAAACATCATATGAGGAATTAATGACCTTCTAAGTTTTTGGGAAAATAATAAAAAAGGATGTGTAGGACCTAACTTGTGGCATCACTAGAGACTGACACCTAGTTGTACAAACATGACATTTAGTAGTACGGATATGGAATGTGATAGCATGGATGTTGATGTAGCAATGATGTGGCATGTTGACTAGATTGCACAGATGTTAATGTGGCAATTATCAGGCACTGTTGATTTGGAAGGTGAGTTGATGTGGCATGATGACATGGCATGCTAACTCCATGAAGGAATTGAAATGGACCAATCAAAGGGTTCCACGTGGAAGCCCCAAATGGACTATGGAGGTTAGTAAAAAAATTGACAAATGGATTTGAACCCTTGGCTTCATCAGAAAAAACAAATGACTACTCATACCACTGCACTAATGGACGATCATTCAAATGTACTAGAACAATGTCTGTTTAAATTTTACAACTTATCCAATGCCAAAATTAATGTCAACAAGGATCAACTCTGTAACATCCAATCGGCAAGAAATATTTAAAACTAATGCACCAACAATTATTATTGTATGGTGAACTGACATAAACTGTATTTAAAGTTTACACTTTATCCAAAGCTTAAAAATGGATAGTTTGGGGGTTTGAACCTACAACCTCTATGGCAAAAAACAAATATTTTAACCATTGCACCAACCAATTACCTTGTATGGTGAAAATAGAATATTATATTTAAACAATAAATATTACCAATTTGAAAAATTGCCAATAATCTATAGGTTTAACCCTACGACTTAGTGCATATAAACCAATGTTTTTACCATTGTGCTAGAGGTCTATTTTGTTGAAAATTTTTACACCAATTGGTTTTCACGTGTATTTTTCTCTATGTAATTTGAAGAAATGGAGTTCTGGGAAGCCTGAGAGTGGGAGGTAGCTTGAAGGATTAATAGCCTTTGTAGTAGATCTGAAGACAAGTTTGTTTTCATTTTGGAGACCAAGTGGATGTCGATTCCTCATTGTGAGTGGATCCAAAGATGTATCCCAAGATGGGTAAACTCAGTTATCAACCTATTTGTCTTGTATTTATTGTTTTATGCTGTTTATTTCTTAATTTATTTCAACCTTTAAATTATTCATTAAGTTAATTCACACTTATAGTTATTTGCAAATGAATAATTATTTTTAAATCACATAGAGAGGATCGTTGTTGTAAGTGCTAAAGCTACATTAAATGAAGATGTGAGTTGTAGTGTGTATCGAAGATAGAGTTACGTTTCATAAATGAGCCTACACATGCAACCCCATGTCTTTAAAATGTGACTTGAACCCAATCTCTAAATTACATAATTAATAATACTAGTATAACAATGAATTTTTCAATAGTGACACCCTAAGTTTGATTAGAAGGGTTGATACAACACATGCTCCAACCATGTTGAAAATTCACTTGGCCATGAAATTAACCATCCATCATATGAGAGTGAGAAAATGCATAAGGATTTTCAATAAATTATTTGTGAAAATATATAATTATCATGATAAAAAAACAAGTTATTAACTACTTTGAAATTAATACCCTTATTTTCATGTACATTTCCTACAAAATTGTTATTAATATAAAGTGATGTGGTCATTTACATGATCTTTTAAATTCTAAAGTAAAAAAAAAAACAAACAGCTTTGACTATATGGCCCAAGGGAGCGTAAAGGCTACAATGTACAATCACAATAACATTGTGACTCATCTAAATATTAAATGGTTTATGATTCTCATTTTGTTTCCATGAAGGTTCTTAATTCATATAAAGTGATGTGGCTCTTCAAAGGCTTTTGGAAATTTAGAGGAAACAATTAGCTTGTTCACTGCCTTTAGTGAATTTATAATGGGTGATTCTCTATAGTTGTTTTTTATGAAACCATTAGGGGAGAGGTTTCTATTGATGTGCAGTGACCAATATTTGTTATAGTATTGGTCCCACACATCCATCAAAAAATCATCATGAAACATAAAAAAAAATGCACACAAATAGTTAATATTAAGTTATATAAGTTATTAAATTATGTCCAAAATGGGCCCAAATATTGATTGGGCCAACAGTTGTCAAACACTAAGCCTTTAACATAAAAAGTTAACAAGAAATATTGTCCCAACTACCTACAACTCTGAATTACCAGTTAAATCAAAATGCACTACAAAACATTCCATTGAATTCTATCTAGGAGTACACTTATCCCATCAAACAAACACCCATTGCTTTCCGCTAGAGCAACACATCCCATTGTTGGGTAATACCTACACAAGAATAGGTGAAATGTGTGTCAACCATATCTACATGTGTGCTTAACAATTCAACCTAATGAAGGCAATAAATGACACCATTCAATTCAGGAACTAATTCAGAGGATGCAATGAATGACACCAACCCTTTCAATTCAGGAATTAAAGATAGGAAAACACAAGCATCAACCACGAAAGTTTACAAGCCATTGGATCATGTACAAATCAATCTAAAACACAAATTTGAATTTGGGAGATGGAAATACATGCCAATCTTCCCTACCAATCAAATTCTACATCAAAAAGCTATAAAAAAAACCTCAACCCTTACTAACTTTCATTTGAAACAGTCATTCTACTCATCGGTTGTTGGAGACATACAATAAGAGTGTGTGTAGAGTGTTACATTCATTCTATTCATTAGTTGTTGGAGACATACAATCAGAGTGTGCGCAAATGTTATCAGGTTTAATTTTCTTGAATAATGTTATCATGTTGATTTTGTTGTTGTTATTTTTGTTTACGTCTGTTGTTGTTATTGTTTATATTATTCATTCATTCCCATAATGTTTACATAATATATTCCTTGATAGAAAAATTCTAACATCATGCATTCTTTGAAAGAAAAATTTCACACACCTTGGAGGTAATATTTGATCAGTTAAAGTACTTAGAAAACAAATATCTAAAACACATAACCAAACAACCAGGGAACTCTGGAACCCTTATTACTCTGCCACGCTTCCTATCCTTATTTTGATATTGACGGCTTCCTATTCTCATGTAGAAGAGGGATTAAGATCAAGACTACACCCTAAATATACAAAAAAAAACAAGAATTGTGTAATTACATGCCCAAACCCACATATACTATTCACCAATTATCATTGCAAATAGTATGCATTGACAGAAAAAGAAGACTCAGCAAAATCAACATGTTATTTTTAGTGATGTAAGATCTCTGGTAAAAGCTATGTTATTTTTTATACACCTCATATAATTCAACCTATCAAAGAAGTAATGGTGATCAAGCCGCAAACAAGGATTTGATAAAAAAAAAATCAATTATTTGCAACCCATAATTGTTTAGGGACACATGGCTTACCACACACATAGTCCTAGAATTCAACGAAAGGAAATCTTAGATTGAAGTTATAGTACATAGCTAAAGAAATGATTGTTGTTTCCTATTGATTACAAATCCCAATAAATTACCTTGTTCGCTAATACTACATTGATAGTGTATTATTCATTCTATACTTATTTGCAAGAGTTGTGTCCCTATAATTGACTAGAAAATTAGTAGGTTTTGGTTCTTCTAGCCTATTGCAATTAGGGTATAATGAGCAGTGAATTGGGATTGTTGTTTGGTTAGATTAGAAAATCCAATTGGGTTAGTGTTAAGGTCAACAATTTTTTTTTGGATCAGGCATTTCATGCTTGTATACCTTGAAAATATACACAAAATTCCATGCAATAAGCCTTATTTTCAATGAGAAATTGCTAGTGCATGAATGGTTGGTGATCTACTAAGAAAAACCAATATTTTTAAATCAGAACTTTTTGTTAAATTTGTAGTTTGTTGCAGCCATGCCAAGAGTTTCTATTGTAGATTGTACAAGGAATAGGAGGAGACAAAGGAACAGGGGGGGGCCAGCTGTGATCCAGTTCATCATATGAGGACGAGGGGGTGATGTGAATGCTCCTAATGCTCCCAAGAATGTCATTAAGAATGAAAATCTGGTGGAAAATCATGTTATCCCACCATCAACCACAAAGCTGACTTCAACCATAGTGCAAGTTACAAGTTCAACAAAGAAGATCAATGTCGTAAGAGGCTAGACAAAGCAAGACATGTTAGCTGAAATTGATGACATAGAGTTTAAGAGATATTCAATTCGTGCCTCTGCAAAAAAACATGGGATTTCTTCCTATAACATACATTATTGGATAAATGGGTTGAATCATATATAGCGTACAGGGCCTATTACAGTTATGACTGAAGAGGAGGAGGACGACGTGGTTGAATGGTTTAAGGAGATGGCCCAATTTGGGACATGGGTTAGAGATTATACAACTTAAATCCATAGTAGCTCAAATTTTTCAAGGGAGGCCAAACACCTTCAAAGATGGGTTTCCTAGTAAATCACGGTGGAATGGGTGTAAAAAAGGCATCCAGACCTTGTGTTACATAAAACCGAGGGCCTTGGCAAAGATAAGGATTTAAATCTACGCCCTAAAATTATGTCCAAGTTCTATGACACACTTTCTATTGCATATAAGAAACACTCATATGCCCCATACCATATATGGAATTGTAACAAAACAGACTTGCAGGGAGAAAGGAATTGTGGTATGCAAGTAATTGCCAAGAGAGGGAGAAAAATTGTTCCTAAGATTTTTCCTAAGAGCAGGGAGTGGATCACTATTATTTGTTGTTTCAATGCAATTATTTCTTCAATCCTAATATTTTATCTATTCAAAGGTAAAACTCAACTAAAAAACTATACATGGAATTGTGAAATAGGTTCATACATGGTTGCACATCCCCATGCATGGATGAAAAAGGAACTATAATTGAGTTGCCTTTGTCACTTTGTTACATCTATACCAGGTGGTGTCTCACCTAAAAACAAACACCTATCGGTTTAAGATGGCCATGGAAACGACATGGTTGTGTAGACAATTGAGGAGGCCAACAATTTGGGTATTGACTTGTTAACATTTCTAACTCATACCACTCATAGATTGGAATGCCTTTATGTCAGCATGTTTGGGACTTTGAAGAATTATTTTAGGGTCAAGTGAGCTTCATGGACGACAAAGAAGCCAGGGTGGAAGTAAAAAGGTTTGAGCTAGCTGAGATTGCAAGTAAAAAATTTAAAAGGGATCTCACACATTCTAATATCAAGTTTGGATTTAGGAGGACTAGTATATCACCACTGAATGTTGATTCTCTTATGCATGATACGGGTTGTAGCCAAGCATTTGATGTGGAAGGTCAAGAAGTAGAAAACATACAAGACCATGTTGATGCCGAAGAATATGTGGATGGGCAGAAAGATGTTGTTGTTGCGGAAGGTATAATGTCCCTTTCTGAAGGGCACATCTATGGTGATGATGATAAACATGTGAGTGAGACATAGTTCAATCATGAACCAATTTTCAATAGCATGGTGGCTTCCACAGCCACTGAACCACCTACCAATTATGCATGTGATATTCCACATGAGGAAGTTTATCATGTTAATGACAATGAAAACTTGATTTCAAATGATAATGCAACAAGATTAAACAATCAACAATTGAGAATGTCGACCCAAGTAAGCCAACCATGATGGTTGGAAGAGGCCATGATGAATATCAACACACATAATGCATCTTCCAGCAATGAGGAAAGGATGGACATGCCTCCACAACCAATAGAGTTGAACACTAAACTAATTCATTATTTTGTGGAAAATGGATCACTAGAAGAGAAGAATGTTCAACATGAAGTATTAGTGGAAGACAACGATGGGGGAAAATCAATTGTCTCAGAGGTTGAAAGGCAAGTGTTAGGCCCTAAGGAGAATGGGACAACAAATCAGAGAGTAATTTGTGCATACCTAAAGCTACCAGTAAAGAGAGTGAATGCCTCATCAAGGCACTAAACATCATATTGTCTTCATTTGGGGAGGAGTTCATAGTTTCTCACCTCTAAAGACTATATGAATTTATTGTTTGAGTATGAACCTTAAAAAAAAAAAAAAAAACACAGGAATCTAAAAAGAGAAAGGAGGAGTTTGCCAAGGAAAAGAAAGTTGCAAGGATTGAAGAAGAAAAAACTCAAGGAAAGGCTAGAAATTAAAAAAGTAAGGGAAGATAAGGAACATCAAAAACTATTGGCAAGGCAAGAAATGTTCAACAAGTGATCGAAAAAGGAGGGGTGAAAAACAGGGAAGACTATGGTCCAAGCCAGTTTGAGGCAAACCAGATTATGTCCAACAATCTAGAAAACATTTCAAAGCATACATCATCATACCAAGACCTTATTAACATCTAAGTCCCTTGCTTTCAGCCAAGCTTTATGCCACCTCTTATACCCCTACCGGTACAGTTTTAAATCCTATGTGTTTTTATAGGACACCTACACTCGTTGTTGGGGTTAGTAACACAAGTGGATACTTGGGATACTCATTACCTCCATGGCTACAAGGAGAAAATTGGACTCAAGCATATGGAAACATTTAGGCACATCCTAATCAGCCAATCTTGGGTAGGACACAATACTTGGGTTAGGCAGGCAACTCAACAAGTTTGGGCAATGTAGGAAATGGAGGCCATCAAGCATAGGGGTAGCATGACTTAATTTTTGTAACAACATCTCAATGTGGATTTTGTAAGGATGAAATATGTTTCATGGCTAATATAATAGTTTATGGTTCATGGTCAACCTCATGGTTAATATGTTGCATGTTTAATATAATAGTTCATGGTTCATGGATCAGGAAAGCAATTCTGAAGAAACTTTTTGTATTAGTTTAATCTATAGGCTAGTTCTTCATTTAAGGAAGGAATTGTACCTTTTCTTTGTTGTGCCCATGGAGCACACCTTTCAGATTGGTCTAATAGTAGAATCTACACTACGAAAGACCAATTTAGATGACATAGATGTTTTTCTTAAGCATAGAAGACACATGATGACATATCAGTTGATTTAAGGCATTATTTCAAAGTCAATGTCCAACTACAACAAGTATGAGAAGGATATTCATGCACTGGTCTAAACACTTGGAAATGGAAACAATATACCCTTGGTAAAGAAACTATCTTACACATCAACCATTTTCCTTATGAGAAACATAAAAATAATCAATCAAAGAATCCTAATTTAACAAATTAAAAACATCCAACATGAATCGTGGCATTTCTGAAAATAAGGATATTCAAAGTATCAACTATGAAAAGGTCATTTCATTTTGTTATAATGACCTCTAAACATTAGACGAGATCCAGGTTGAGCTTCTAATAGTGCAAATAGTAATAATGAATTGCTCCATTTTTGGAAGTAAGACATAATCACAATATCATTGAGGATCATGTCAATGTTTTACATCATAATGATGTAAGTACCATACTTGCACCAAAAAACCCCCAGTAAATTTTCACAAGAATCAAAGAGAATAGAAGCATCTACCTAACTTACGTCAAAAATCATGAAAATCCAATTCATTATAGGGGAATACCCACCAGAAATTACCAATTTTTTGCAAAATGAAACCTAAATAACATAAAGCCTATTCGTTGAAAGTTGAAGTTAAAATTTAATTCAACAATGTCTTAGAAAACTTTGTTTTAAATTTCAAAGATCAAACTACCAACTTTTACAAACTTGTGCTCCCTAAGGAAAGCTTGAGAGGAAAAATGAACATCTAAATTTCAAACAACATGACATGATATCAAGTTTAAAGATAAAAAGCAATAGGAAGTCATATTCTCATCACTATAAGATACTAACAGGGAAAATCTAAAATAGTAAATAAAGAACCAAATCCACTTAGTGTGGCAATACTCTTAATATAGCCAAGTGTTGAAACATACCTTAAATCAACTTCACAAATTCTTGAAAACAAACTCCTTGCCAAAGTATAGTTAAAATTTCAAACATAACCAATAGTAGTGATTCTTCATTATCCTTGAGCTTAAATGCAACTAAGATAACCATTAAAATGAATTAGTAAATCTGTTGGGGAACAAAAATAACATAAATTAAGGAACTTGTGATCAAAACACCTGAAACTTAATTGAAAGAAGAGGTCTTAGACAAAATCATTGCCACTAGTGCTAAAGTTAGATTTACCTAGCATAATTAGTCATTTTCTTTCTTTAAATTTCTCTAAATTAAGTAGTGGGCATTACAGTCTATGTGATCTAGGTGGATATTGGTGGTCACTCGCCTATTCCACCTAGACCTCTAGCTAGTTTCATCAAGTTCCTTGATTATAGCACAATTTACAATTTTTATCATTTTTCAGGTCCTGAACTTTCATACTTATTTTTACCTCCTAAATGGTATTTCTTTGAGGTCTTCAAGAGGCCCTTAGCTACAGGAAAGGGCCTTCTACAAATATTTTAGTACTGGATGTTGAGTAGGTAAATCCTATTTGTGGACAAAGATGATCCCTCTGGCCCAATGAGTGGGTCTAGCAACAAACGAGACAATCTATAAGACACTTTCCTAGATTACAATTGAAATAAGAGAAGAGGAAGGAGACCTACTTTGCTCTGATGCTATAATGCACTCCTTTGTTTAAGATATTGATCACTTGCTCCTTAGGCTGAGTCCTTGTTTCTCATAGCATTTGAATACTTGCACAAGAGGCCAAAGACAAGACAAAGCATAAAAGTGCAACAAGCATAATCAAATGTAATCCACTTTACAAATCAAGCAGAATTAAGATAAATGAAGCATTGACACAAGCGTTTATGGAAAGTAAACCAACAGTTGTATATATTAATAAGCAAAAGAGGAAGCATAAAACCAAAGCCTTGAAGTTAGTAGCCCTCCTTGAGTGAATGTCCAAGTCCAAGCTCAAGCTCTCCAAGCACTCCTTCTCCAAGCCAAATTGATTAGCATGTAGGCACTATCTCAGCATAAGGGTGCAAATAATCAAAGACCAACCATTTGGGAATGGAGTGGGATGAATTTATAGGCAGGGATAGGGAGTTAGGATGTCACCAAAGATAGGGGAAGGTCCTAATCTCAAGGAGGAAGCTCATAGGGATAAGATCAAAGGGAAATATTGGAAGAATTTGACCACATCCACAACGAACATCATCCAGCTTGTCATTCTGGAAGCCTCTAGATCATGAAGCTTCTCCTCCACTTTGGGAAAACTTTCCTTTTAGGGTTCAGCATGAGTATCGAGGCAAAATCTGTGCTAGAAGCACGAGGCTCATATGGTGCAACCTTCTATCAGCATGCGAGGGCAGTGTCACAGTGGTGATGACCCAGAAATTAGGGTTTTGAGCTCATTTTTCTCAGGAAAGGCTCAAGGAAACTTTTCATTAGTTATTCAGGGAGGATCTAGACTTCATATCAAGATGGTTACAGTACATAGTTGTTAAGGTTTCGGCACTCCAGGGTATGACACAAGGAAGTGAAAGAGGTGTGACAAAATACTGTGTAGAAGATGCCCCCTAAAGCATGAAGGTAGAATAGGAAGTGATGGCTGAGATGCTTTATGAGCTAGTGTAAGGACTAGAACAAACATAATCAAGAAACCTGTGAATCAAGGATACATATATAGATACATATCTGATACCTCTATCATATATATCAAAGCATTAATCCACGGTATGGGCGCAACCATCTAGATATAAAGGACCATGTGAAAATATCCATGTTATGGCCACAACCATCCAAATGAAAAGGATCATCTGGAATTCTAAGATCCATGGTATGGACACATCCACAAAATATAGAAGGATCATAATCATCATAGATATAAGGTCCCACGGTATGGTTACAGCCATCCGTATAAAGGAAACATGTATACAATCATGCATAACTCATAACTCCACGTAGTCTAAGTTATATCAGACAAAAATCAGGGTCTTGCACTCCATCCCAACCCAGTGAAATTACAAACTCTAACATGAGAATGATTATATCGAAGTTGAACATGCTAGAAAACCACCTGATTACTGGCCAATGATGTGAAATGTTAACAGGCATGAGAGAAACTACCAATAATGGCAATTTATCTCAAGGTACAATAGTACAATATGTGAATGTGAAAATGAAGCTAAATTCTAACACTCATGGAATCATCCAATCGAAGGCCAATGATGAAAACCTGTCGTTGAATGTGAAGAACTTTCCATTAAGGCATGCAAGCTCTAAGGTACTCAAAGGGAGTTTCTAAGTCATTTTCCTGGATAATGAGTTGAAGTCGACAGAAAATAACCCATCAAAGGAGTGCCATAATGATTCCCTCATCATCGACATGAAATAAGGAATAAAATGGAATAAGAAAGTATGATCTTGGACTATGGCAAAAGGTCAGATAATGTATACGTTGTAAATTATAGATAGGAATTCTCTTGAACATATCGACAACATGACTTCGGAGTGTGGAAGCATTTGACTCAACATAGGACCAAGGGTCATGATGACGAAGTGGAATAATCAAATGAGAGGGAAAATGGATTACCTAAACCTGGAAGGACAAGTGACTAAGTGAGGATATCTGAAACCCAACATGAGAAACAGATGAGTGTCATGTTCAAGAGTGACTTTCTCCCTATACAAGAGATGTTTCACTTTCACTTTTTCCCCACTATTTCTAGTGAGTACCCCAACTATTTTTAATCACAAGCTTGAAGGGGATAGCATATGATTTCCATATAAGTTCATTCTTCGAATGAATCCATCCTAGTAAGTTTTACAAGTCCTATGAAGAGAAACTCGGTCTCGTCATGGTGAGAATTCTTTCGTCATTTAATTTTTACGAGTCTGACGGAAGAGTAATTTAGTGTCTTTTTCATATTTATAGAGTTTGAAAAAGAGAAGAAACATAAAACTCCATTAGGTCCCTTTTCGTAATTTGTCTCTCGAACCCGAAAAGGTAGAAAACAATATTCGAGAGAACCTCTTAGCCATGTTTGACTAAGGTATTCCTTTTTCATTTAATAGTCTATTTTAGTCTGGAAAAGCATTAAACTTATACTAAGTAGATGTAATTTAATTTAATTTTACGAGTTTGAAATGACAAGTACTCGGCAACCTTTTCATATTTCAAGAGTCAGAAAAAAACCTGAAAGATGACTCCTCCTGGAGGAACGAGTGGTATAAAAAAATAGCAACTAGTTCCACTCATGATGGAACTGCTCAAAACATGCAAAGGCTAGCTAATAAGACCACTTATCGTAGATGTTCCTCAGGCAAGGGTAAAACAACCAAGTGAAAGCGTATGATTGGCTAAAGAGATGATGATGATGGAATAAAAAACCAAGGCTCATTTGGCAAAAACAGGCTGATAAGAATGGCAATCACGAGAGGTAAAATGGGAATGGTTTTTACACAAGAATGAAACATGGGAAACTATGCTTGAGTATACTTGAGGATAGTTTCATTTTTCACAAGCTTGAAACATGAGAAAAAACTATGCTTGGATTTGGTTTCTTTTTTTACACAAGCTTTAAACGGAGACAAACTATGCTTGAGATTTGGTTTCATTTTTACACAAGCTTGAAACAAAGATAAACATTGCGTGAGATGAGTTTGCGTGCCCCCAGCATAATGACTCAATTCAAGGAACATTCCCCCCAAGCTTCATTTCATTCACCTAAGTAGACTATTGGTTACTAATAGGTGGATGGTATAAAGGTTCACTTACAAGATCAAGTGAAAGCCTCGACTGGGATTTTATGAGGTCTAATCGTAGACTTGAATTGGAAGGGAATTTGTTTCATTTTTTAATGACCTTAACACAAGAAAATAATCATGCTCATGACACCTTGTTTCATTTTTTACCAAGCTTGACATAAGTAAAGGAACCATGCTCATAGCACCTATTTCATTTTTTAACGAGGTTGACATAGTAAAAGAACTATCCTCATGCACCTTGCTTCATTTTTTAACGAGATTGAAACAAGTAAAAGAACTCTACTCATGGAGACCTATTTTATTTTTTAACAAGGTTGACATAGTAAAAGAGCTATCCTCATGTCCCTTGTTTCATTTTTTAAGGATCTTACACAAGATAAGGAACTCTACTCCAAGCCCTTGATCAAAGATCAAAAGACGCCATGGCTTCCAAGAGGTTGTCATCAGAAAGGAGAACAACACTCTGGAAGGAATACATGTCTAGGGATCCAATGGAAAAACCAGGCTCCAACGCCCCCAATACATGGCGTATTACATCACCTACTAAATCATCAATAGATGTGGGCATGGAACAGGTGCCCATGTAATTAACCTGTTGTGGGGGTGATATTGCTTGAACATAAGAACCATATAGGGATGATGGTTAATTGGGAGTTGATTCAAGAGCAACAAATGTAAATTGATCAATGATCACAATGCTTCCTTCATGTGGCAAACACATCACTCAAAAGAGAGAAGAAACAAGAGCTCCCAAGACATAAACATAGTCATGGCCAAGGAGTAGATTAAAATCCAATGGGCCTTACACAAATCTCACATCTATATAGATATTCTTTCCTCCCAAAGTAATAGCTGACTTAGGAAGGATCCCTAATGGTTGACTGGTTCCTCTGTTCAAATCTAGCAAATTCTGGTTGACAAGGACAAGATTAGTAGAACCGAAAGTTTGCCAAGCAGTTTAGGACAAAATACTAACATATGCACCCTCATCTATGATTGTGTTAGGTACGACTATATGGTAAGCATGTATTGTAATCTGGAAAGGCACATGAGAAGGAACACAATATCCTGTTAGTTGACACAAATCAAAATAAGTGACTAAACTAATTAGAGGGGTGTCTTAGGAACGTCAGAGCTACCCTCTTGTGCTATGGGAATAGGAGAACTATTCTCATGCACCTCAGGAATAGGAGAATTTTCCTCCAGTTCAGTTGAAACTGAAGAAACCATAAGAACCTAAGTAGTATGAGCTTCACTCTCTACTGGAAAGGTACGGTTAACTGAAGGTGGAGCCTAGTCTACAAATTTCTCAACCAATGGTTGGTTACAAATGGACTCAAGAAACTCACTTTCAAAGAGATCAAAGTTGACCAAAGATAACTTTTGATCAATCACTTGATCAACTAGCGAAGGATCAAAGGAAAGCTTCCAATACCCAGCCAGAAGACAACATTGAGAAGCTGTAAGCTTTTCCAACTCTTTGTAAGCTTCATCCATAAGAGGAAAAAGGTGAATGGGATGATTACCTTCACACAACTTAAAGGGAAATTTGACTTTTCCCTTTTTCCCTTGGACCTTATTATTACTAGTTGAAGTTTTATCACCGGCATAATCACTAGAGGCTGATGACAAAGTTCGATGTGAAACTGTGGACCACACTTCTAAGACCTTTGGAATACCAAGACAATTCCGATGAAGGTGGTCACCCTTACATAAAATGCAAGGGAATTTTACTTTCTGAGGTTTGTTGGAAGATTTGTCTACATCAACTACATCCGTAGAAATGGTTGCTTGGTTGTCCCCTTGCTTATTTTGCTTCTTCTTCTTCTTAGCTTCTTGGTTAATAGAATCTAGAATTTCACCAGGCGAAAAGGAAGAATAGGGTGAAGAAATAGGTGAAGAAGGTGAGGGGTCAAATTTAGGATCAAAATGAGGCTGATATTGCTCAAGTGGAGGAGAACTCAATTGAAAATCATTTTGGACACTCGAAATCACTGAGGTCGAAAATAACCAAACTAGCAAACCAATGGTTAACCCATGAAGGGAAAACGTTTCCATATAGGGTGCACCAACATTTCCAAAAGAAGGAAAAGGGCTAGGATTCCCATCAGAGGGGTTCCCTTGGTTGGTAGACTCGGGAATTATTTCCATTAGTATCAACTTAAGATCTACTAAGGATTATTTCCATAGGAAGGATGTTTTTCTATGGATAATTAATTGATTTTAGAAATTAACAAAACAAAATAAAAGAGGTGTAATCTAGGCAAGAGGGTTTACCAAGTACCTGTGAACCACAATGTACACCTTAGCTGAAACCAAGGACTTGACGTACAATGACCAATCTCCACAAATGCCAAGTTCGGTGTATCAAATTTACAATGCAGCAGACCTGCGGCTAAAACATAGAAACCTAGTGTGATCTCCCAATATATCCTCAACGATACGAGGAGCACAAGTCCGTGTTAGTGTTGTCTATAGGATAATTCTTCGATGAGAGTGTTCTAGTATACTTTACATATTGAAGTGCCTCTAATATACCCGAAAGCAATAGAGAACCTTCGATATAATTCCATAATGGAACGGGATTTCACCCCCATGATACAATGCAGCCAGTGAACGACAACTGCTATGTTTAAAGACGTTAGAACACATCTCTAGCCTAGACCTCTAATTTTTTGCATTAAGTTCCAAATGCTCCTTAGGTTAATTCAGTAAATTTTAAAGTTTATCTTGAATTAGGTTTCAATTTTATGGCTCAACGATGTCACCTGAATTCCTATGATGCAACTAAATGAGAAAAATGAAAGATTTACATTCGTTGAAAGTTAAACTAATGAGGGAAGAGAGACAACCAAACAATGCATCAATCATGAAAAATGCATAAAAAAAATATCTCCCTGACTTTTCAAATGCAAGATGTAAAAAATCAAAACTGCTCTTTCACTTTCACTAATGAATGGAATTCCAAAATGCAATCTTATGAGAAACAAAATCACTTTCTTTCACTAAGATGCACTAATATTTTTGTTCTTTTTCTTTCACTTTGATTCAACATGCAAACTAATGCATAGGCAAAGGAAAAATGGATTTCAACTAAAATGAATATTTCATTCACTTTTGTTTCAAATAAAATAAAAATCGTTTGAAAAATACTTTAATGAATAGATCCTTTCACTTTTCTTTTCGAAACAATGAAATCAAAACAAGCATATACTTTCAGTTTCACCAAAGAAAAATATTGTAATATATGTTTTACAATGGAGAAAAAGTAATTTTCCAAGTACAAATATGATCCAATACTAATGAAAACAACTTCACAAATATGAACTGAAAGCAGCTTGACATTAGTGTCATGATCACAGTAAAACTCCTAAATGGAGACAATCGATCTCACAAAGACAAGCTAAGTGATGAGTGAAGTGTAACCTAGACCTCGAAACCCTAGAAGACAATCTAACTTCAACCACACACCAACTGAAACAAAGATACAATTCCAACCATTAAAGGATAGCAATCAAGGAAAACATAATGATATCACACTAGAAAAACACTCATAGAGGTTGATACACACTGAAAATGAGAAGACACCCTAAATTTTTCTAGCCTCTAGGATCAGTGCACCTATGAAAGGCAAAGTAGTGCTGAAAGGAAAAGCAACACGACTATTAATCCAAAATTAGTGTTGGCAGTGCTTCTGTAAAACCAAAAAATGTGTTGGGCTAGGAAGAGAAGGAAAAAGCAAAAAGTTTCAAAAATCAGACTAGACTCAACACTCTCAAGAAAAAACCAGTGATTGTTGTTATCATTCTGATAATTATTTTGAAGTAAGAAGAAAGAAAAACCAAAAGGTAACCACAAACCACTTTTGGAGATTAGGACCTAGCCTTCCTGATGCTCAGAGAGGGCTCTCTCTTTATAATTTAACTTTGTTTTAGTTAAGATGATTTTAGGCTAGTTATTGCTTGCACTTAGGTTTTGTTTTGAAAAATTGGTGGTGGGTTCACTTTACTTAGATTGAAAGAGGATTAGCTTCTACCATTGGGCTATGGAGTCTGATGTCTGATAAACAAGATTGGATTTAGTTCTAAAAACAGGGTCTACAAGGCAAGATAGATGAGTTACTGCAGATCTCAGAGGCTAAATGGTGAGTGGATTCAAATCGGATCCAAGGAGCAATTAAGAGTTCCCTAGACCAGACTTTGGAAGGAACAAAAGAAGTCAACTAGGATGGGAGAGAAATTAAGGGTTTTCAAATCTGGGTATTAGAATAAAATAGGTAAATAAATTACTGTGCAAAACAAAGTGTAATTAAACAAATTCTATATGATATTTCGAGTTAATTCATTTCGATTTTAGAACAGATTTAAGATTGTGAAAACACATAAGAAAGATAAAATAATCATACAAAGAAAGTACTTGACTACAATGGCTCATCTCATGAACCCTGTAGCGAAATTCTTTTATTACTTGCTCCAGTCTGTTAACTTGAAAATAGTACAATCAACCTTAGGTTCAAGATCACAATAACTCTACAAATGTAAAATAATCCATGCATAATACTTCAAATTTTGAAGTATTTATACAAAAGTCTTATTATAAAATATCTCAAAATAATTTGAGAATTAATCTAGGAAAAGGAAAATATCTTCTTGCAAGAAGATAGAGACATTTATTGAACTATTTCATGTTGTCCACGTTATTTTGGTTCTGTTGGTTGTTATGCTTTGAATTTTAGCCCTTTATGCTGGCAGGTTGTTTGGCTTTCACGATGGATAGTCTATTTGACTTTGACGCTGGATAGTCAGTTTGACTTTGACCTTTCACCTGATACTCTTTGATTGTCTTGACCTATCTTCATCCTTTTACCATGCTCATTTACTTTTTACTGTACACTTATATTTTTACTATGCTTTTAGTATAGAAAATCACAAAGTTTTTTCCATGTTTCTTCATCTAGCAATGTTGAGCATCTTCCTATATATCTCATCATCCTCTGTATATTTGGCAAAAGTAGGCTTATTAATAAATAAGTGTTTCAACTCATGCTGGAGGTAAAACATATTTTCAAAATTCTGGTATAATACTTTGCCAGTTGGTATACCACTCATTGATGAGTTATTTGCCTATTCTTTGGCTAATTCTTTGATTTTCATGTTGTAGTCCTCCTGTGTCATAATTTTATCATTTATGACTAAGGGACTAGGTAGTCCCTTTTCTCTCAAAAGCTCAAACTTGGTCATAAACCTGTCAATGGCTAGTTGCATGGTTTGACACTTATCTTCTAAATTTAACATTAAATTTCTCTTGGCTAGGACCCTCTTGACTTCCAAAATGGTACTTGTCCTATCAGATATGTCAAGTTCTTGTAGCTCATATTTATTCTTGGAGTTGAGGAATTGAATAATTCCTACTGCTTCCTTTGGCATTTCTCCATGCTCTTCTTTGACATTCTGGATGGCTTCTGTAGCCTATTTGATTAAGTCTATCTGCTCAAAAATGACCTGGATATATGGTCAAATATCAGTGACAGAGTCAATGATATTGGCCCATAACAATTGTTTGGCCTTTCGCAAAGGCTCACTCAGTGTTAACTCTTTCTCCAGGATTTTCACTCTCTCATTCATTTTGGTAGCCTTTTGTTTTTCTTCCTTATGCATGATCTAGGATAACCTGCAATCTGTCTCCGGGCTGGTAAGTTTTCTTTTAACTTGTTCATTTCATGGTCTGAATGGACATTCCCTCCATTTCCTTAACCAGCCTATTTGCTTCATCACCTGTGGTACCTGTTGTTGTTGATATCGTTGTTGACGCAGTTGTTGTTTCTGCTGACAGTGCAGTGGCCATTGGACCAATGGGAGCCAATGCTGCTACCAGTGTGAAAGGCAGAGTTGTGGTCATTGTAGGAATAATAGTTGCAGGAGCAATGTCTAGACCAGCTTGTTTGATCTGGATCAAGCTATCTAGTTCCTTTTCCATTTCCTTCAACTGATCATTTAGTTGCAGCACCAAGTCCATCATCTCTTCATGATTCATTTGGCTTTCTAGGACTTCTTTTGTTTGAGGGTGTTGTGACTCAGGTAGCTTGAGTTGTTTCTTAATGGCTGCAATGTCTTCATTTTTCTTTTTAATTAACTGTTCAATGGCCTTGATGTCCTTTAAGACATGGCACAACTCAATGATCAGGCCTTCTAAGGATTTGATCCTTGTGTCTTTGGTGTTGGAAGATGCTTTTTCTAGTTTGTATTGGGCTATCACATTGTCTAATGAGTCCTTGAGCTTGAATGCTGCCATCGCTCTTGCTGTGAGGGTGGAGTAGATCATCTCTCCAGCCTGCTTGTGAAATTCTATTTGATCTATGGGATGCACATCCTTGGCTAAGACCTCAAAGTTGGTCTTCTTGTAGCCTACTGTGGTTTTAGGTTGTTGTATAGTAGGATGTAGGAAAGACACTTGCATCTTTCCTTCTGTGATGTCAAAAGTTGACATCAATCTATTTTTATTTAGTGGTGTCATCTGCATGTACTTGACATATGTGTCTGCCTTTATCTTTTCATTCCTCATTTTAATTTACTTGAATCTTTCCTTGATATCTGCTTCCTTGTCAGCTGGCCTGAAAAAGGAAGACACCTCCACACTCTTCTATCTCTATATAATCTAGCTATTTGAAGAAGAGGGTTGTTGTGTTTCTGCTGATGTAGCAGTCTTAGCTGTTTGTCTACTCCTTTGCCTCATTGCATCAGTATAAATAATTTCTGATGATGCAATGTTTTGCTCCTATTCAAACATAGGAGTCAATTTGGGCCTTTTGCTTAGTTGGAACTTTTGATCAGTGGTCTGCATGGTAGAGCTTGATGCTTCCTCCCTGTTTCTTTTGGGATTGTTCTCCTCATTGATGGGAGTCTGAATGATGGGAGGGATATTCATTGGCTCTTCCAACTTTAGGACCTGCAAGAAAGAGCTTCAGTCAAATTGTTTCTCCAAGTCAATCATGGTATTCTCCACATCCACCATTGTGTTTTCCATATAAACCAATGTATTCTCTACCCATTCTGACTAATTAGCATATTATTCAATGTCAGATCTTGGGTAGTGGATGTAAGGTCCTAGCTTGACCTTTTGCCTGAGTTTGTTTATAACCCCATGAGGGTCACAATGCCAGATGAAACTATTCTCAAATTTGAATTGCTGGAGTATCTTATCAGCTTCAAGACCAGGCTCTCTGGTGTTGCAGATTAAAGGGCCCATTTGATTTTTCATCTTAAACTGTGTCTTCTTCCTAGTAGCTAGGAAGTTGACCTCATCTGCACCTATCATTTTCCTGAAATATTATAGGGAAAATATTCTCATTGGTAGATACTTAGGCAATTTGTAGGGGGGTAACTCACATCCATAGATCTTGATTTCAGTATGATTCTGGTAGAGGTACTAGTCTCCTACTTCGCTATTCTTTTCCAGTTGCAGTACACTCTTGATCTCAGTACTGCTTCTAGGTTGAGTGCTAGAAGTGAGCATGTTTATGATAGGGTGAACACAAAAATCTATGAAGTCTTTGTATGTGAATGTTGTGGTGTACCTCTGGACCAAGGGTGTCCAATTGATGACGGATTTTTCCTTTCCCCTGATATCTGTTTTCTGAATCTTCACTGGGAACTTGTCTGTTTGATAATACAAGAACATATGAAGCAACACTAAAGAGTATTTGAAGACTCTTTCAGTAGGCAATCTAGTGAATTGTTCATGCATTTTGTCTACAATGAACTAGGCATACTCATACATTATGGCAAGAGGCTAGCCTAGAGTGAAAATGGACAAGAAGGCCATGATTATCTCATCCAAAAACTCATCTGATGTGAATCCTAGGATGCTTGAGATCATGGTGATTATTCTTCTACCAGTCTCTGTAAAAATAGCAAAAACATAGGGTGGAATGTCTTTAGGAGTATGGTGCTCCTCAATGATGAAATTCTGAAATATTTGTTTGATCTTAGCTGGGTCCAATGTGATTTACAGGTCCAACAAGTTTGCAATGGACAAAGGAGTCAAATTGTGGTTGGGCTAGATTTGAAGCATCTGGTTAATAGACTTAGTAGTAATTGAAAACAAAAAGTCCTGGTCTGGGGCAATTATAGCTCTTTGGCTGGGGATGTAACATGCATGGAAGAAATGTACAATGTCTGGGAATGGATGGACTTCTGGCAATGTATAATTGGGTAAACTTGATTCCCAAAGGTTTATGTCATCAGCGTGGTTTAGGAACCTATCTCTGGCCCAGAAATGGATTCTCAGAAGGTTGTCTTGGGTGACTGTGTCTTTAATTTGAAAATCCATGTCTGCTAGGGCCAAATGGTAAATGTCTAAATGAGGGGTTGTCACTAGTCTAACATCCATAGAGGTCGAGGCAACCATATTTGTGATAAATTGTGGAAAATTGGGCTTTATATAGCTTTGGGAGTGAAATTTGAGTAATTGAATAACTAGGGTAGGGTATGAGCAGTTTGCAGGGTTGGGGTTCTGGTACTTTGGGAATGAGAGGCTCTCAATTATATTGAAATTAATCAAATTCTTTTAGTTATTTTAAGAATTTAATGTTCTTTCCTTTAAACAGAGGGTAATTCTTTGTTCTTGTTCAAATACCTAGAATTTTCGATCAGGGCTGCAACTGGTTTTCAATTGGGGTTTGCAGAGGGTTTCGACAGCTAGGATGGTGTGTAGTGGTGGCTTTGGAAGGCTAATAGTTGATAGCTGGTCGCAGGAGTTCATAAGACGCAGGTGCTTAAGAGGTTCAATAGTGCGATTTGAGTGAAAAAGGTTGACAATGGGGGTCAAAAGGATTTTAACCATGAATGGTTGGAAAAATGGCAGGGGAAAAATGTTTTATGAACAGTGTTGGTTTTCATTTTGGCAGGGAGGTGGTTTTGGATGTCATCACACTGCTTGTGGGGGTCAGGCGGTATTTTTCCGAGGGAATGTGATCTATTCTAGAGGCCAACACGTAGGCAAATGGGCCCCGAGAAAAACCACCCATATTGCGTGCTTTCGGGCCATTAAAGGTCGGACATCGCACGAGCGCAATATGGGCAATGGCCGTTGGATCTAGCGGTGGATGATCAGACAACCATCGCATGGGAAAGTTGCACGGTTAGGCAATGGGGCGGAGGTTAGCAGGACCCATGGGTTTTAATTACGATTTAGAGTAATTAACCCATGTTTAAGTACGGATTAATTAAATTGTGGATTTTTAGGGGTAGAGGGATTAGTTTACTTCACCAAGGTGGTGGGCTAAACTCAAGTTTAGTCGAGGAAATGGTTAAATGGTCAAGTTAGTGAAATGGGGGATTTTAAGAGTTAGGATAAAGGGTTTAGAGGGGTTTTGGGTAATTATTGAAGTGGAAACATGATTTTAAAAGGGAAGAAAGGGGTTTCACACCTAGGGGAATGGATTTTAGGAGTAATTGACTAGGGAAATGTGTGAAACTAAGGGGTAGGAGTAAAAATGAAGGGGAAGGGGTTTTCATAGGCCATGAAGGGGTAAAAGGGAAATTAGTGAGTATATAGTGGGGTTGAAGGGGGGGTAGGAAAATCAACTTATGAGCATGCTTTTTTCAATAATAACTGCTCCTACACACTTGAAATACATAGTAAAGCATGATAGTAGTGCTTATGCTCCAAATGACTTGTACTTCTGCAACTTTTCTTTACTTATCCATTTACCTACCCTAACATTTTTTCTTCACTTTGGTGGGTGCACTTAAGCTAGCAAACACTTTTCTTTCCTTTCCTTTTATAAAACAAACTATCTACTTCTAACCTTATATCTTCCAAGGGCTCAGATTAAACTGATGAGATCCTTTTATTTCTCTACCTATCTAATGATCTGCCAAGATTAAACTGTTTGGTCAAATTTTTATTCTCTAACTATAAACATGAAATTCAAAACATGAAGTAGTCAAGATTAAGCAATTTGACTATCATGGGTTGTGGCATGTATGACAAGCTGCACACAACCATTATTTAAGACAGTAAAGTAAAAAGTAGTGGCACTTGGACTTGCACATTTTCATGATCTATTTTTTATTTGGGGTTCATATTTTTTCATTTTTTGATATTTTCTTATTTTTCTTGTCCTTTTATATTTCTTTTAGGACATACCCTCTTTACATTTTTTTTTTTAATTTTAATATGGAAAAATTTGCAAAAAGCAAAAGTATGTAGAATATTACAATAGTTAACCTCAACCAATTCAAAATTATGAATCCTATTACTATAGGACTCAAACAACTGTATAAACCTACAGTGATGCACACAAACCGAGAAATTGACAGTTGGTCAAACTAATCAAAGAAACGTATGGAAAGGTTATAGCTTCCCTAGTGAAGTTGCCATTTTTTTGAGTAAGTAAATCTTCTCTAGGGACAGAGATGATCCCTTTAGCCCAATGAGTGGGTCTAGCAAAAAACAAGATAATATACAAGACACTTTCCCAGATTACAATCGAAATAAGAGAAGAGGAAGGAGGCCTACCTCGCTTTGATGCTATAATGCACTCCGTTGTTGAAGATCTTGATCACTTGCTCCTCAGGTTCATTCCTTGATGCTCATAGTGTTTGAATACCTGCACAAGAGGCCAAAGACATGACAAAGCATAAAAGTGCAACAATCATAATCAAATGTAATCCACTTAACAGATCAAGGAGTATTAAGATAAATGAAACATTGACACAAGCATTTATGGAAAGTGAATCAGTAGTTGTATATTAATAAACAAAAGAGGAAGCATACAACCCAAGCCTTGATGTTAGTAACCCTCCTTGAGTGAATGTCCAAGTCCAAGCTCAAGCTCTCCAAGCACTCTTTCTCCAATCCAAATTGAATAGCATGTAGGACTATCTAACCATAAGGGTGCAAATAATCAGAGACCAACCATTTGGGAATGGAAGGGGATGAATTTATAGGCAGGGAGAGGGAGTTAGGATCTGACCAAAGATAGGGGAAGGTCCTCATCTCAAGGAGGAAGCTCATGGGGATAAGATCAAAGGGAAATATTGGGAGAATTCGACTGCATCCACAATTAACATCATCCAGCTCATTGTTCTAGAAGCCTCTAAATCATGAAGCTTCTCCTTCACTTTGGGAAAACTTTCCTTTTAGGGTTCAACGCGAGTATCTAGGAAAAAGCTGTGCTAGAAGCACAAGGCTCATATGGTGCAACCTGCCATCAGCATGAGAGGGCAGTGTCACAGTCGGGCTAACCTAGAAATTAGGGTTTTGTGCTCATTTTTCTCAAGAAAGGCTCAAGGCAACTTTTCATTAGTTCTTTAGGGAGGATCTAGACTGCATATCAGGATGGGTACATTTTATAGTTGTCAAGGTTTTGGCACTCCGGGGTATGACACAAGGAAGTGTAGGAGCTATGAAAAAATACTATGTAACACTCAGAGAGACCTTTCTAACAAGGTATTGTACGCGCCAAACGAAGATCATATGACCAAATTACAACCCCGGGAAGTTGATTCTCCAACTAACCTCAGCGCAACCCACAAACTCTTGGCGTTCAATATCCTAGGGTTATGGTTTTGGTTTCTTAGAGTTTCCTCTGTTATTCAATAATAAAAGGCCCTTAAACCTCATTGTAACATATTTTAGAGGCGTGTAGCTACCACATCTCTTCTCATAAATAAAATACCATCACCCGAGATAGTTTATTTTCATTCTGCATGTAAGCATCCTTCAGTTCTTTGATATTAATGAAATGAAGATTTAATTTTGCTACATATTTGTGTTTATGTTTATATTTGTATTCTATTTCATTCCTACATAAGTCCCGATCACTATGATGTTACTCAAAAATTGTACAAGAACCAAAAAAAAAAAAATACTAACAAGTTGCATGCAAGGAAGCACAAATGGGTGCTCTTGTTTAGTTATGAGATGCAAAACTTGAGCCCTGTCTATAGTCAGATAAATCTTCAATATTTCCACGAGGATCGAGGTATGGTGTTTTACTAGAGGACTACCAGAGGGTTTTACCACAATTATGTGCAATTCATTCTTTAACCAACTTGAGACATTAAATAGTTGGAATCACTTTCCCAAGGTTGGGTTTGGGAACCCCCTGGCTCATGCAACCAAATCTTACAAATTCATCCGGAACTTAATTACAATCCTGTCAAACACAGACTCACGAATGACTCAATAAAGCTATCATCAAGGAGTGACTCGAGATGAATTTAGAATAAATCAAAATAACCTAGATTAATTCAAAATAACTTAGTATCAAACATGGCAGCCATCCAGTACCTAGTTTCCAAAACCCAACACAAAACCTACACAAACATTTTACTGAATTCGGTGCATAAATTCAAATGTGTTTAAAAAAACAAGAAAAAGAAGCTAAACAAAGGCACAAGAATCCATCTCACTAAATGTGTTTAAAAACACAAGAAGAGAAGATGGTAGGATTAAAATCTTCCCTTCAAGTCATTTTCTCCACTTCCTCCATGCCCGCATGCCACATGAACCCGACATGTTCCAATACCCTTTGTCGCAACTCCAAATCACACACAGTGACCTGCAAGGTAGACAAGTGAGCTGTTGTGGAGTTTAAATTGTGAAAAATGGCATAAAACAAATTAAATGCTCCAAATTTTACAGTAAATTGTGAATTTACTTTGAAAAAAAACCTTTCAGAGCACAAAATGGCCATATTAGGATTGATCGAAGCTAAGTCCCCCATGGGTCAAACTCAGATGAATACCCCAGCTACTGAAGAACAATCAACCCAATAAACTAGACAAAACCATAGATAACAACCGAACACACTCACAAATCAGTAACTATCGCGCTGCATAACCCACTATCCACAGTGCCAAGAATGACAATAGTTGTGACCAACATTGCAACAAGGTAGTGAAAGTAAACAGGGTTTGAAACGTTTAACAACCAGACCTAAACAGAATAACATTGCACAATTAAGATCCCTCCGGAGCAAACAAAAAACCTATCCCTAACCCGCCCAAAACCACATGAACCGGTCAACATAGGCTTTGAACACATGGTCACATGCAACAGTGAGGTGTTGTACGACCAACAAGGTTGCATACGTGGCACTTGGAGGTTCCCAATGGGGATTGATCGGCTAATGGGATTCCCTCCCCTACTGTATGTTTATCTTAAAAGGAAATGAAAAAACTATGAAGACTTTCAAACTTTTTTGAAAAGAGTGATATGAAGACTTTCAACTTTTTTGAAAAGAGTGATATAATTTTATTTTGGTTTGAAGTATTGATACATTTCTTCATATTGGTAATTGGGTGTATTTTTCATGTATAAATAAAAAAGTTTTAAATTCTATTAATTTAATAGTATATGGTAATTTGTTATGAAATTCTCTATATTAAAAAAATAGTTATTCACTCACTTAAAAAAAATCAAGGCTTTTATATTGATCATTTCTTTCCTTCATTTACTTCACGTAGATCTTTAACCTGTATTTACTTGCCAACTTAACACCCAAATTTAAATAATATTTTATCTACTTGATTGACTTATGAACGCACAGTTGAAAACATTTTAAAAAATTATAAATAATACAGTTAAATCTTATGAATTGCAATAACTTTCAGAACGGATCTTCTTTCTTAGAGATTGCAATGGCCGTAAAAAAAATTGTCGTTCTGAGGGTAAAAGTTAAATATTTTATATTATTAAATTAATTTGTGAAACGGGAAAGATATATTTATAAATAAAAAATCTCATAAATAAAATTATTATATATTAAATAGTTTTAAATTAAATTATCAATCTCATAAAAATTACTAGAGAAGTAAATATAAAATTAAATTTAAATTATCGTTCAGAAAAATATTTTTTCAAATGTATTTACAAGGCTTTAATCCTTAACAAAGACTTTCTAGGCTATACTCCTCGAATCTATCACATCTTGGCATTGGTTCAGAAATGCGGTAGACTGAGTCTTGCAGTGAAGTTTCCTCGGAAATTAACTTGTAAACCCAAATTTTACGCAACAACTTTGCTTCTGTCAATTTTATTCACCCTCAATGGTTAGTCCTCTTATAAAATAACCATTCTCTTCTGCCTAATAACCCTTGAAGTGTCAGATAAGGAATACATAGTGGTGATGGTGCAACCATCTTTTGGTGGAGAGAAATTTTCTCAATCAGAGATTTCAGGAAATTCAATTATGTTCATTGATGCAAACAATGCATGATAGCTTGCAGGTATCCAACAACATGGTTGTTCAATAGAAAAGAAGTTTGAAGAAGTTTGACCACCCATTATTCTGACATTATATATGTAAGTTTAGGTAAGACTTTTTCATTTTCGAGTTTTTACATGTTTGTTATTTATTTCATTTACCCATTTCCGAACAAGGTAGTACAAGAATAGAACCCAAGCTCTCTGGTTCAACCCAAGATCTCCGGCAGGAGTAGTCAACTCAGTAATCTTGCAATACATTTGTTCTTGAAGAGTATTATACCTCAACTCTGAAGTGGAAGACCCTACAATGAATGTCGTGAGATGAGATTCTAGTACATGGTGCATGAAAACAACAGTTAGCCAGAGAATCCATGGCGAAGAACCACCATAGAAATAGATAAAAATGAGCATTTGCATGCCCTCGTTGTGACCTCACAGACTTCCATGAATAGCTCCACTCGCTTTGGCTGAGGCATTAGCAACAAAATTCAAATGGGCGTCGAGATGTAGCAAAATTCAAATGCAAATGAGCGCATGGGAGCAATAAAATACAAATTCAAATAGGCTGCGAGGAAACAAGGTGAAATTAAAATGGACGTGGCAGCGACAGTGTTATATTAGTGTTCACTGCAAAAATAAATTGGCGACACATTCAATATGTAAGTCAAAATTGTGAATAAATTGCAGAGATTTGGTGAAATTCAAATGGGTGTGGGAGCAATAGTGTTTTATTAATGTTGGCTGCAAAACTAAATTGGCGAGGAATTGGCGAGGCATTGAATATTTTCAGAAAGAAAAATCATTATGTTATATTCTGGAAATATAAAGCTGCTTCAGAAGAAGCAAAATTACATGAAGGATTTTAAACAAAAGAAGCCAGGCCCGGTTGGAGGAATCGAAGGCCTGTATAAGAAGCCTCGAGACAGCATAACCATCAGGCAACATGCTTGAATTGTGAAAACCGAGCTTGATAAGTCATCTGCATACATGCGCTATCTTTTACAGGCAAGACCGGGGCGGACAAGAAAACAGACAGCGAGATTGGTATGAATCCTGAGATAATGATTCCATATACATGAATTGCTCCAGGCAGAGAGATGATGAGGCCTGATGAAACCCGAGACCACCTAAAGAAAGGATGATCCAACATGGACATGAAGCCCGAAAACGAAAATAGACATAAACACCTAAACAACAGATGTTTCTACTTAGACATGAAGCCTGAAACGTTATAGAGACATAACGGCTGCATACTTGCGCTGTCTAAAACAACAAAGACAGGATTTGGACCAAAAACTAAACAGCAAGGAGACAGAAAAACGAGAGGAAAAGACTCCCATATACAGACATTGCTACAGGAAGAAAGATATCCCCGAGACCCCCTTTACATCAGTTATCCCTACAATTGACATGATACAAGAAGCAATATGTTTGCGCCATCAACAAGAAAACTAGAAATCGTTCCCGAAAAACAGCAGAAAATACCGAGAGACAGGAGACAAAGGAAGAAATTCACTGTCAGGCTCAGTTCCAGGCAGGAACGGCCATGAACAGGCAGAGAGAAAGGATGAAAAATTCACTGAAACAGCTAGATCCGAAAGAGAGGAAGCTCGATATTTATCAGAAGAAAGAACAGCTGACAATACAGATGCTGGAGCAGGAAGCTCAGGGATAGGAGGCTTTGACCATGCATAGAAGAGCAGACACCGGCCGTTTTGCATCTTGGAAGATGATAGAGTTCCTCCATTTCCAAATGAGCCAGTAGGAGTGAGTGAAGAGGGATCTCCTCATGTCTGACTGGCCACTCCACCATCTAATTGCTTCCTAAACAGTAGAAAAAGAAGAAATATGAGGAAAACCAAAGGAGAGAGAGATCATACCATATGGACGAGGAGATAAGGTAGGTGAAGAAAAGGTGAAAATTCGTTTCAGAGTCCATGAGGCATAATGAACAGCGCCCCGGCCCTAACCATCCCTTCTTCTGTAAGTCAGAGTTGTAGAGAAATCACAAAGAGTTGTATAACTGCCAAAAATTCGAGAGGGTCGTCTAACTATCAATGGTATGTATGACCATCCATCCATTGAAATTTCACGTCAACCTCTAAAAAATCTCACAAGTAAACTACATCGAACATATATATTAGAAAAAATAAAATTTACATTTATATCTATAACATACCTCATCATATTTTATTTTTTTTAATCTTGAATAACTTACAATTCATTAATTAAAAAGGTGAATTATCATTTATTACCAGTTTACATGTCAATCAAAATTTCTCGTTGTTTCAATGTTTTCATCTCATGATTTCACTTGCTTATTTTTATCACTATGGATTATATCTATATCTATATATATAACACAAGTCTTTATATAAATCCACATATAGTTAGACATTGGGTTCTTTTAAACATAGGGTTCTTCCCTCTACATGTACTTCTTAGTTCGATACTTCTGCTTCACCAGGTAACTTTGACTTCAAATATTTCCTTCTCATAGTCTTGTTTTGAGTTTCCTAGTTAATTAATATTTCTCTGTAACCTCCTTTTTGATTTCTGCACATAATACCCTCCCTCCATTGATCTATTTTGCAGGTTGGTTGTCTCTAATAGTGATACAGCATGGTCATTTGGTGTATTCTCTAAAAGAGCTTAACGCGCGAAGGAGAAACCCTACCCCAACTTCTAAAATAGATACAGTTAGTCATGGTTCCAAGTTCGAGAGGTGATTTGTTTTCACAACCCTATTTTGGTTAGCTTCCCCTTAGGTTCTATGTACACAGTTTTTTAAACCGGTTCTAATACACTTGTTTATCGTGCAGGGTTGCAAGAGTTACAATGGTCCTCCAAGATTATACTTACAGGTACAAACCTAACCCTAACTTGGTTTTCCATGAGTTATTTTCTAGCATACGCTCAACTTTCTAATATAACTTTTGTTTTGGGAAAACACAAGTTAGGTCTCCAACTTTGCAAGAAAAGGTTTGGCTTCATATGACCGCCTTCGCTCTTCGTACAAGGACTCTAGGTTCTAATAAAATACCTATGTGTCTTTTATGACGCTCCAAGTTCTTGAGGAGCCAAAGTCAAAATAAGGAAATAGAATTTTAATTGAGTTTTCATGGCATCATTCTGGCTTAGGTTCTTGTTGTATAAGTTAAATATTTTTATATAAGTTAAATTATAAACTTCTTGTCAGCCATGCGGTCTGCAATACTCAACCGAATGGTTGAATTATTGTGCATTGTTTAGATTCAACTATCTATTATATTTTGATTTTAATTGTTAGATATCTTGGAGATTGGTGCTCGTTATGATCTTGGTTCAACTCAGGTTTCACTGCTGAAACGATGGATAGTTTTATATGGCCTATGACCATTTATAAATATATGTTATATAATTTATGAAGTCTTTGGTTCTCAATTTCATTTGAACATTTTATTTTCAGTAAATATGTTACTTGCCTAATTTGGCTTACAACGAATATAATTTTTGTAAGATTTTATTGAACTATGTATGCAATTGATAGTTGTTACAGCCACTCTCTTATATTTTCCCTAAAAGGGTTTCGGGCTTATTAACTTTTATTTATAAATTTTAAATCGGGTCTTAACTATTTGAAACAAACATTAATCTTCTTTTTGTAACATCAAAAAAATTCTTCTATTAATGTTAATTACACTTAGTACATAATAGGGGTTTTACTTTTGGTCACAGACTCTACTATGCACAAATACAACATTATTATTAGTGGTATGGGAGGTCAAGCAAACCTTTTAGTGGGACTTTTTGTACCCTTCTAGTCTTATTAACTAGAGATTCACAGACTCTACTATGCACAAATACAACATTATTATTAGTGGTATGGGAGGTCAAGCAAACTTTTAGTGGGACTTTCTGTACCCTTCTAGTCTTATTAACTAGAGATTAGGATTGTTCCATTTCTAGGGTTTACTTAGCTTCCCTATCCATTTAAGCTTGGAACTAACCTAACTCTATTCAATAACATTACATTTTCTTACCACTCCATATTATCATAATTAATCTCAAATATTTACACAACATACAAAAAACAGATACATACAAATCATTCACAGTGTTTCACTTATTTGTTTTCATTGTTCCATTTCTAGGGTTTATTTAACTTCCCTATCCATTTAAGCTTGGAACTAACCTAACTCTATTCAATAACATTACATTTTCTTACCACTCCATATTATCATAATTAATCTCAAATATTTACACAACATACAAAAAACAGATACATACAAATCATTCACAGTGTTTCACTTATTTGTTTTCATTGTTCCATTTCTAGGGTTTACTTAACTTCCCTATCCATTTAAGCTTGGAACTAACCTAAATCTATTCAATAACATTACATTTTCTTACCACTCCATATTATCATAATTAATCTCAAATATTTACACAACATACAAAAAATAGATACATACAGGAAAATCATTCACAGTGTTTCACTTATTTGTTTTCCAGTAACTTATTTGTTTTCCAGTAACTAAGTCTTATTTGTTTTCTAGTAACTATGTCTGCCATGAAAATCACAATGGGGAAAAGAATGCTCCACCCACAAAATGAGGACTAGTACCCTCTACCAGAACCCTCCTCACAATGGGAAAAAGAATGCTCCACCCACAAAATGAGGACTAGTACCCTCTACCAGAACCCTCCCCCCACCCAAGCCAATTTCACATCCAAAATAATATTTCTTGACAAAGACCACACCAGGTTCTAACCTAGGACATTTTATGACCACACCAGGTCTAGCATAAGGTTTCACTAACCACATAGGGTTTATCTAGGAATTCCACTCACAACCCAACACAAGAATTCCTTTTTTGGTGGTGTCCCACCACCCTCAACAACATCGTGTTATGAATGCATCAAGCTAAGCAACTTTCATTTTCCTCGCTCAAGCCCCCTCCAACCAAGCTCCAAGTTTGCAAGGTTGCCTCAAGCTTTTTACCCCTCTCACCCTCTTGGCTCCGTTTTCCCTAACTGAGATAATTTATCTCTAGGGAGAGGAATCCAGGAAGCCAACCACCTTTGCCCATAACTATCTTTTCTAGAATGTTAAACTCTCTTTCAACATATTTTCCCGCCATAATTTTCATGCCTGACCATATGCAATATTTTACTAATGTAAAATTAGAAAATAAGCATCTATGTTCATCACTTATTCATATGAGGCCTTTTACATGGGCCCACAATTTCCACGTAATTTTAGAAAAAGTAAATAGAATATTCACAATTTATTAGGGGTCTTACATCTCCCCTCCCTTGAGTGAAACACCATCCTCGGTGTTTTCCTAGCCCTAATTAAATCCCATCTCTAATCACCCCAATACATTAACCCCACCTTAAAACTTCATAAAATCAAAAACTCCTAAAACTCTACAACAGGTCATTCCTCCTATCTAAAAACCTTTATCTTGACAATGATGGGACTTATTTTGAGTCCGTTGCAGAGAAGGTATTTACACCAGAAGATCTGAGCACAAAACCCTATTCTCTCTACCTCAATAACTGAATAGTAGAATTGGAGCAGGAAGTTCATGACCTAGAGGCTATGAACTAGGTCATGAAGGAGAAAAATTGGGAAAAGAAAAGCGAGGTAGAGCTGCTCGCAGAGGTCAAGAAGCAGAAACAGCAAGTAAAAGCATGGAAGTATTGAGCTTCCAAATTCTACAAACGCCTCAAGAAGGTGACTAATAAGCTGAAAAGAGCCTAAAGTAAAAAGCCAAAGGTAGTAAAAGTAGGAATAATTATTGAAGTACAGGATTGAGAGTTGGCCACCCATTTTTGAAGATTTTTTGCATAAGGTAAAATGTTGTGTGAGGACACACGATAGCTTAGGGATGGGAGGATGTTGGTGTCCCAAATTTCTTTACCTTTACCCCATTTCCATAAACTTTAACCTCTATTTTATCTCTACTTAACCCTCTCATTCTTGCACTAGTCAAAGATAATCATCTATTCCTATATATGCTTCATATTTCATAATTAAGATTTATTAAGTGCTTCATTAATTATTTTATATAGATTTCATGCTTGTTAGTATCTCTTGTAACTTATGTTTAGTTTCCTAAAATTAATTGAGGAACTAACTGTTAATTATGAGTTAGAATGATCAATGTAGGCAGATTCCTACACTACCAACCTGTTGCTCCGAGATCTCTGTAACAATTCAAATCCTTCCACGCATGTGTTTTGATCCATGACTCCTAGTTCGATTACAGGCTAATTGAAGTTGGATATCGATAGCATATAGTTAGGGATACATGCCAAGGATGGTCTACATCTAGCGAAGTTCATGTTCCATTATAACTATTAGCTAGTTTTGTAATATGGGTTTTTAGTCCGTTCGGCTGAAAGGCTTGAATAAGTAAATACTGTAATTAGCATAATGGGGGCTATGGCCACAAGGTTGTATAAAATGTAGACTGTAGGAAGAACCAAATGAGCGATCTAAGTTGTAATTTCATTCGCTGTGTAATTTTGTATTTCCCTCGTCTTTGCGTTGGATTTGTGTCATCATGCATATTTGTTAATCAAGTAATACAAGGAACTCACCATGTTATTCACACACTATGTCTAACTTATATTTTATGTGTACTTGAGTGTTGATTCGTTTCATTTCCTAAATGGGAAACGAGCCGGTTGGTTAGGGCCCAGCCAACCCAGCTCGTTTACCCTTGTGCTTTCGCCATTTAAAAGTTATGTGCAAACATAATTTGCAGTTGCGTGGTTTGAATGATTCTTTTATTTATTTCAGAAGTTCTGAGCTAAATTTATTTCATAGTTAAGTGTGAAAAGACCCGTAGTTTGAGGTTGATTGAGCTTATTTCTTTCATGTAATTCCTTTCCTGCAATTCTTGTCTTGGTTTTCTTCCGCTCGGGTTATGCAAGAAGATTCTTCCTATACTAGTGCATGTAGTTTCCTGCACTCCGATTTATTCATTTACTTCACAGCAAATGTTACATTTTTTATTATCATTTTAGTTATTCCTATAAGCAAAATTATTGTTAAATCCAGTAATCGTTCTTGACATTAAGAACATACTTCTGAAGGATCTGAGGATGTTTATATGAATTAAGAAAGGATGTTATTATAAACACTTTAAACTTACATTACAAGTGAGTTGCCGAAGCTCGTTGATGCATGCAAATTACTTTGATTGCTGCTTTGATTATTCTGAATTTTTTTCGCTTTATGAAGTTGACTTTCATTGCCAGGTTCAGTTAATTGAATCATTTCTTTTCCACAGATAATTTATCTCAGAATTTAGTTTGAAATTGCAATTCTTTTCAACACATATTTTAATTCTTTCGAAATTAAATTGGAAACTGTGGTGAAGGAAGTTGTTGGTCATGGAATCCCCCCCAAGGCATGTTTTCGGGCTCAAAGCCCAATTTTTGACCCAATCTTGTTGGAAATTTCCGTGAATTACGAGCGCGAAGCATGAAATGTATGATAGAGTCACAGGGTTATCCACCCTAGTTTTGTAATGTAATGTCGGCTGGATAGACCTAACCATGGTCCACAGACCATGAGATTGTATAAATAGAGCGAGGATCTAAGTGCAAATAAAAACATAGAATAGAAAATAGAGAGAAGAAGGTCTAAGGAAGTAAGGAGAAGTGTGTCTTTGGGTCATAGGGTCATAGGGTAGGAGAAGGCTTTGCAGCTGAGTGTGCAGAGGCCTAGTAGTCCACAACTGAGTGCGCAGGGCGGAGTCGAGTCTTTAACCAAAGAAGGAATTAATAAAGAGAAGTTTTATCATAATTTTGTGTATATGTTATTGGGTTAATGCATGTTTGATATAATTTGCAAATATACCGTTTATTTACTGCACGCACCTGTATGAATGGTTTATGTTGTTAAGTATAACTTAAAGCACGCAAGTAGGCTAAAGTAATCAACTAACATTGGAATACTAGTAAGGTCTTGGGTAATAACACAGAAGAACAATGTTTGGCCCTCGAGTTGGGTTGCACAAAGGCAGTAGATTAGGCTGCGAGGTGCGGGAAAGTGCGCGAAGCGACCTGTGCATAGGGTTAAACTGTGAACCACTTGAATTCATCAGACATATCCGGGTGCGGAAACTTAGTTCTAGCACCCTCCCATACTACTTCAGGTGAGACCTCAGTCTGCTCTCCGAAGAATGTTGCCGAAAGGGCCAGTAGTACTGGGATTTGTTTGGCTAACTCAACTCTGAACCTGGGTCAGGCTCCAATAAGCCAACAAATGGTTCCGTTGCTAGGACAGGGATCTGCATAAGAGATGTCTGATGTCATATCACTGGAATCCAACAAAGAAAGGAATTGAAAAGTGGTTGGACAGAAAGATTCATGAGTTCGCAGTTTAGGAAAACAATAATCCACGGTTATCAAAGGAAGAGTGGTTAGATTGCTACTTATAGACGGAAATCCACGAAATTTTTTTTGCATCCTTCCCCTTTGAGTTGTACGAGTAAGCTAGCAAATAGTCGAGGAAGGTGTAGGCTCAACAAACCTATTGTTTGGACTCCAAAGTTGGTGCGCATACTGGAAGCATCAGAAGATAAGATCGCATGCAGTGTGGACCATTGGCTCAATCAAATTATAGGAGGGTTTACCATCGATTTCACGGTAGATAATTCAGTCAGCTATAGCAAGGCAGACTGACGCTTCCACAAAGGACCATAAGGTAAGTACGTTAAATCTTTAAACACTTAGATTAAAATTCTACTATGTTAAAAGAGGGTTATGCGAATAAATTGATGTTTGGGGCTATGCAGAGTGGGAGGATCTACAGAAACCAAGGTAGTGCAGAACTCGAGTCTAGCCCCCTAATTTCACCTCCATGGGAAAGCGAGGAAGAACTCGTGAAGGTCTCACCAAGAAGTGCGATCAAGCTGATAAAGCAGCGAATTCTACCCATACCACCCCCACCTACACCACCAGAAGTTTCACCATCTTCACCCCCATCTTTTCCCACACCACCTCTGCCACCATCACATTTTAATATGGTAAGCGTGATAAAATTGTTGGTGTTCAAAGGAGTAGGAACTGAAGATCTAGACCAGTTTTGGTTCATGGTAAAGGTTGTATGGGAAGATTGTAGGGAATAACGGTGGATATTGAAGGTGCAAGCGCGTTTGCAGATTTTGAAGTGATAGAGATTGTTGATGACAGAAATCCCTATCTCGTGCTACTAGGAATATATTGGGCCATTAACATGAATGGAGTGATAAATCTAAAGAAATGGAAGATGATTTTCAAGAAAAATTCACTACATGTAGTGGTACCTTTAGACCCTATGGAAGGATCGCGCTACACAGAGCCAGTGCACGACTACGAAAGCGATGACGATCTAAATTATATCTACAAGATAACCGCTTGGGAGTAGGATTGGGCGAATCCAACAGCAGATGGCAAGATTTTGTGGGAGCGCAAAAGCTCCTGCACCTCAGATTCAAACGAGGAGATAGAACAATGGTAGAATAGGTAACACGAGGTAACCACGTTCAACTGCAACATGATGAAAAGGTCACTGTGCTGCGTGACAACAGAGGTAATAGATCTGCCTATGTATGACAGATTGACTGAGGTGGTAATTTCCTGAACAATTTTGAAAGACAAGTATTGGAACAACAACGTTTCAACGCTTTGAAATGGCTACTGTGCGCAACACCCACAAGATGGTGGGGTACGCATCAAAGAAGTTTTGAGGACTAGTGCGAATGTAGAAGGATGATGCTCATGCAGTTTGGAAAGCCTCGGATGTGGATGAAAGTCGGGTATGACGGATGAAATATCCCACACGCCCACCTTTCCATATGGGTACAAGCGTATGGTGTGCAACCTGCACAAATGCAAACCCTACTCACGATCGGAAACATGACCAACAAGCACGAGTGGTCAAGATAATAGTGCGAACAATGACCAGGAAGTATGATAAGACCAAACACACCACAAGTCATCCACGTGGAAGCCTTTGACAAAGTATGTGAAGTATTGAACACAGTCCACCATGTGAAACACATTGACTGGGACCTACACGTACCAGTGGTTCTATGGGCCTATAGGACCATGTGCAAAACCCTGACCGCGCGGGCACTTCCAAAGCTGAAGTATGAATTCTATGGGCCTATGGAACATGTGAAGCCTAGACCGCACACAGTAGCACCTGTATATACGATGGTTCGCGAAGCCTAGAAAGGAGGGATCACACAACCGTAAGTAACAAAATGCATAGGACTTGAGGAAGAAATCCAATGGGGAAACCTTAGACTCCATGAACTTGAAAAGGAAAGGGTACGGTTAAGGAAGAAAAGCACTTTGATGGATGCGGAAGTCAAGAATATGGAGGACGAAATAAAGAAAGATTTTATTGACAAAAAGATCAGGCTAGTAAGACACGGTGTGTTAGGTTCCTATACCAATAGGAGTCATAATTTTTTAATGGCTAAGATTAATCCTATAATATGTACACACCTTGATTTCTGCAAATGTTTTCCATATTCAAAAAATTAAAAAAGGTAAAGAAGGTATGTCCTAAAAAAATGATCAAAGGACAAAAAGAATAAAAAAGTAAAAAAAAGATGAAAAATATGAACCCCAAGAAAATAAAAAGGACCATGAAAGTGTGCAAGTAAAAATGCCACTAATTTTTACTTTTTATGCATGATAAATTATTGTGTGTAGTTTGTAACCTTTGCCACAATCCATGATAGTCAAATGTTTAAACTTGGCTATTTCATGTCTATAGATAGAGAATAAATATATGACCAACTTGTTTAATCTTGGCAGATAATTAAATAGGTAGAGTAAATAAAATGAGTTCAATTGTTTAATCTAAGCCCTTGGATGTAATAAGTTTAGATTTAGTTAGTTTACTATTGTAAAGAAAAAGAAAAATGTTTGATAAGGGTTTGCTAGCTCAAATGCACTCTAATGAAGAGAAGTGAAAATGGTAGGATGGGTAGGTGGGTAAGTAGAAGAAAGGTTGCAGAAGTATGATGATTGGTTAGACAAGAGCATGTTTATTATCTTTTCCATCATGAAATTTCTATAGGTGAATGGGCAATTAAGCATGCAATGGATATCAAAGTCAATTAATTAATATTCCTTATTCATTTCACCTTTCACTTAACTATTTTCCTATGATAAAGATCAAAGTACTTGAAAACCCTAAGCCAAAGAATCTCAAAGCATTTCTCTAACTTTTGGAGGGACCGGACCCTTGGCTCAATGACTTATAGGCAATAAGTACTAATATCCCCTCATAAACATTCATTCCCCCCTTCAATTCTTTCATTTTCCCTAATAATACTCTTTTCCTAAGGTCAAAATAACTTTTACCTAGGAAAAGTATTTGTTCCCCCACATGACTCATTTTCATATCAAAAACCCATAAAAATACTATATCCTAAGTTTTTATGTTATTATCGGAAAAGCATTAAAACATGAAAAATTAAATACTTAGGGTATTGTGCCCCTTTCCGCTCATTTGACTAATTACTAATTTATTTATTAAATCCTGAATAAAAACCCATTTGCTCTGTATATATTTAACTCCCTCAAAATATTAATAAACCCTGCCCTAGTTTAATTATATAAACTCTAGTATTTTCCAAAACTCCGAAAATCCATTAACTAATCGACCTACGATTAAGTCAGTCTAAAAACCTAATTAAATCCCATCGCTAATCACCCCAATACCTTAACCCCACCTTAAAACTTCATAAAATCAAAAACCATTGCACTTAATTACCCTTTAGCCCCCACCCCCCCCCTCCTACCCTCCGTGCAACTCCACTGCCCAATCACCGCACAATCTCTCCCCTCCACATCTAACGGTCCTCATCCATTTCAGAAGGGCCCGACATCCGAATGTTACCCACCCGAAAAGGGTTTTTTCCCACTGGTCCCCCTGTTAGTGTCAGTCAGTTCAGCCTGTCACCAGCGATCAAATATGCTCTTACAAGGTGTTGTTAGGGTGTCAAGTCAAATTTTTGTCATTTCAGTGAGTCTTCAAATAAAAATTTGGTCACAGGTTATCGCGTCTAGGTCACTGCTTCTCCCTTCACTTACTCATGGTCTTCATCACTCATCATGTTCATTGTCTTCTTCGAGGTATCATATCTTCATTTAAATCTCTTGGGTCATGAAATGGTTAAATTCCTCATTTTAGGTCATGGTCTAGGTTTTCACTTCATGTGTCATCACGATACCATATGTTGCCAAAAGTATGTCCATCATGTGATTAAGTGGGTAAAGGGAGTTTGCAGCTTAGAGAAAGAAAAATAAAGGTAAGGTAATATTTAATTTCAAATAAGACAATGTTGCAGTAGACTACCTCGCGTCATCATTTCTCATAGGGACGTGTTTGCTTAAAAATATGTTTCTGACAAAATGGGGAATAGTTTTACAAAAGTGAAAGAGGTTTTTGTCCATTATAGTCCAGGGAATAAAAAATTCCTTCAGTTTATGCACAAGTGTTATGATTTGAAAGAAATTCCCAAAATACACTAGCTACAAGAGAGTTAGTGCACTTCTGGATAGCTTGACTTCAAGATATTTTCTCAGGGGTTTGGGGTAGGTGTTGGCAGTTCATAAGGACTCTATTGTGTAGAAGACATCCTAATATTTCTAATGGTACCTTCAAATGATTAATTGGATTAGTGAAAGGCATCGAAAATCACTCTGCAAGTTGGAGATTCTCTTTTGTCAGAGAAACCGTGAGTTTTTGGAGCGACCTTAGGAAAATCATTGTTTCTCCCTTATGGAGTGTCTAAATTACATGCTTGAGGTGTCCATCTTATAGCAGACTACAAGAGTTGTCTAATAAGCTATCAAGATCTTAGTTTGGATTATTTTAAGGCCTCCAAAAGTGGTTTGGAAGATGGCATTGTGCTTCTGTGAACTGCGCTGCGCTTTGGCACTGCACGCAAGACAGAGTGCCCATAAATCCTTCAAAACTCTCCCAAATATCAAATTTTCACTTGCAAGCTTGATTTTATTGACTTCTAAGCCAAGGTACAAGTAATTACACCATCATTATCCCTCTTTTTCTTTTCCAAATTCATCTCATGTCAATGATTCTTCAAGTTAGGGTTTGTAGTGAAATTTGCATGGGAAATGATAGGGTGAAAATGGCCCTCTTTAGTATTTGGTGTCTAAAACATGTAAAATGGTTTCCTATACCTGCATACATGTTTAACAAACCATTTTAACCATTCAATTCACCTCAAAACAAAGTTCTACCTCTCAAAAAGTAAAATCCTAGCTCATTCCTAGAGGTTTTCAGGCATTTTTCATTACAAACCCTATTTTTCCTCCTTACAAGCAAATTACTCTTCCACTATTCCTTCACTCATTTTCATTATCTTCCAAAGTTCATATCCACATTTTTCAAACCTTCTCTATCATTTTTTCAAAATCCACCTTCACATCACTTCATTTCCATTCGTACCTCACAGTTTATTTTTCAGTCAAATGGAGGTGGGGTCCTCTAGCAATTCAGTGGAGAAGACTTAGCTATCCAAACCTGAGGTGAATAAAGTGTACAATAGAGGATAGAGGCTTGTGTTTTCTTCTCACAAAGAGAAAGGGGCCAAGCCTTCTTCATCAACAAAGCATGAATTGGCAACAAAGGATAAAGACACAGTTGAACATGAGTTTGAACTAATTGATCCAGAGACTGAGGATCAAACCACAAACATGAGGTAGACTATCAGGGACAAGGACTACCAAATCAAGGAGCTGGTGATCAATTTGGAAAGGGAAAAGTATGTTATATCATTCCTTAAACAGGAAAACAGTCAACTCAAAGCCAAGGAGTTGATACTAGAAAAGGAAAAAGCTAAGCTAATGCAGCAAGCAGGCAAAGGTAAAGAGATAATGACATTAGGCGAGCTTCAAGCATCAGAGGTAAAAGGGAAAAGGAAAAGACCAAGAACCAGAGGTCTCAAAGAAGCTTTTCAAGAGGAAAAAAAATGTTGCTTAATGAAGACCTTGACCTAGAAGAAAGGATTGCCCTAGAGGTAAATCAAGATAAAGAATATTGGTTTAACAGGGTGAATGAACACTTAGAGAATCTCCTGGAGAAGGAAAACAGAGATAGTCAAATGCTCAAACACATGGCACATCATTATCAAGCTCAAAACATGATCACCAAGGTCAAAGTAAAACAACTTGAAAATGAGCTCAAGGAGGCCAAAAAAGATCAAAAGGATGAGGGAAACTTGGAGATGCTTGTTGAGGCATCCATGAACCTATAAAAAGCTCACTTGTACACCTTCCCTCCAATTTTGAGGCAATTCTGAGCATTTTGAGTTTTTTGGCAAATTTTGGTCTAAATTCATAAATTTAGCCTTTCGAGAAGTGCAGTGACTTGGCGCTGTGCTTTTTCCTTAGGCATCCATTTGAGGAAAGGTATACATTTTTGGAAAGGTCTTGACATCCTCTAAAAGCCCATTTGCCCATATTTTGCAGAGGTGGCTTAGTTTTGGAGAAAAGTGCAAAAAAAGTGGCAAAACACTAGCATTCTGGACGATTTTTTGATAGGCACTATGCTTCTAGAGTGACTTGGGAGAATGGATTTTGGAGGTCTTCGCATGCTCCAAATTCAGAAATTCAAATATTTCTGGAAACTAGACTTGAAGGGCTATTTGACTGTTCTCTCAGATTTGCATTTTAACCCCTGAAAGGCACCTAAAAATCAGCTCAAAATCGGCGCTACGCTTCTGCACTTTCTGTGTTTTTATTTGCAAAATCTCACTATATAAAATTTCTAGTTTCTAGTCTGACTTGGTTAAAGTCAAGATTCTCTATGTAATGGCACAAGCTATGAGGCTAGGTGATGTAGGCATGAATAAATGTATATCATAGGTTGTTTTTTATGTTTATTAAGCCTCATAAAAGAAGCAAACTCCTAATCAAACTCTTCATGAGGTGTTTGAGTTGCACCTTCTCACTCTCACCTGTTGGTTGAGAGAATCTTGGAGCCAGTTCCTCCACCAAGGAATTCAGCTCCTGAAGGTGGGAAAGTGGTCTAGGAGAGTCTATAAGTACTATTTCACTTCAGGAGAAGATGGTTGAACTTTTTGTGAAGGAGGCTTGCATTGTAATCATCTTTCAGCTAATACAAATACAGGTTGCAACTATTTTCAAGGAATTCTAGCCCAGTGAGTTCATGGTGCTTGTACTTCATTCCTTTTTTTCTCATGGTATAAACATCTTTATCTACATTATATCTCTTCTTTTTATGAATGCCTTGTGATAAAATACTAAGAAGTCTTGTTTTTCAAGCTCTGTTATCTGGTTTTCATAGTTATGTGTTTTGTCTTCCTAAACTAATGAAATCATGTTGATTTATGCTCATTAGTTTCTTCCACACTATATCCTCTATAATACACTGAAAAATACTCAAATTACACCATGCCTTCGAACATCTAGCTCCTTCTTATATTTTCTCCTGCATTCCCACAGCCTAGACCTACTTGTGGCTCGAGACCCTAAGTTCAGCAAATCCTTAAAAAAACAAATTTTCACAAACAAACAAAAAAATACACATATCTAGCCTAAAATTCATTCGCTTTGAAGTCATATCACTCATAAGAGACTTAAAGAGATCCCTCTCATGCTCAGTAGGGCTAGCTACTGAGCTGAAGTGGTTTGAGGCTACCCTTGTCGATTTCCTTTTCAGCCTAGGAGATTGTAAGGACTAACACCCTCGAGGCTATGTGTCACTCAATGAGTGGAATTGGGTAGCCTCCCCCCAATACTGCCAAGCACCCAAAAGCAGTGCAAAGCAAACCACTTATCGCCAACCTGCTACATGCCAAAAAAGTCATTGTTCACTCCACTACACGACAAACGACCATTGTTCACCTATACCCACCAATTTTGACCTTCCCGCATAAAGCCAAAAAGCCCCAAATCATTCGTTTTTATCATTTTTTCAACTAAAAACCTTCATGCACGCACCTACAAATGTTGAAGCTGTCAGTCCACATACAATTGCACCTTGAAGACGCCACAAAACTCCCAGATTGCCTTCCAGCCTGCTTGAAGCTTTTTCAGCTGTTCACAATTGCCAGTCACCCTGTTCAAGCCCAGTTTCCTTCAATTCCAGGTATTTAAGCCATAAATCACTGAAAAACCCTATCAATTCCTGAACCAGTCATTGAGTTCTCTTAATTAAAATTAAAAAGAAACTCTGGTAACTCAAACCCGCCTAGAATTGAACCACCATTGCCCTAAAAAACTGAAAATCACCTTCCCCATTCTCAAATCCAAAAGCACTGAGAATGGCTGCCCCAATTTCCATGGATGTGAGACCAATTTCCTCTCTCACCTAGATTTAGACCACCTCCCCCTAGCTGATAAATATTTCCAAATCAAGGACACCTTTGTCCATGAATCCCCTCTCAAATTATATTGTCGATACAGAGACAAATACCTGAACCATGCTAATAAAATTGGTCTTTAGAAGTCCAATTTATCCAAGTACCAATTCCCTGAAGTCCATTTTTTCCCAAAAATTGTCCATTACTTCCATGCAAACTATATCCCCAACCAAAGAGCAATGATGTCCCGAAACAAAACTGTACTTTTCACCATCACTACTGAATCAATTAATGAAATGCTGCAACTACAACGAAGGCAAAACCTAACCCCTATTTCAATTGGAGACCTATTAGACCAATTCCCCAATCTTACCATTGCAAAACTTGTTGAGATGTTCCAAACCTTCATTGTAGAAGAAAAGCATATTCCAAAAGATCCTCCTCCATATGTGTATACCATATTTTCCAAATTTGGCCACGACATTGTAGCAATGAGATCGAGTATCCTAGGTTATACCACCAGTGATTATATAGATGAAATCATTCGGGCTTTCATGTCCATCTTCACTCTAGGAGAGCCTCCTACTATCATTTATGATTATGCAAAGTTTATAGCTGATAGGATGCATATCCAGTTTCTTAGGATGAGTAATGAGAGAGTTTTCAAGTACTCCTCAGTTTTGTACCACCTTTTTCTATACTACCAAGTAGATAAGTTCCCCTTTACTCTCCAAAAACTTGATACAAAGGGTCACCCTAGGTCAATGATTTTCTGGACTCCATTGATCCATAAATATGATTCCCCATATTCATGTATAGACTTCATAGACCTATTTGTAGATCCCATTGTGACAATGATGCTAGGAAGCCCTCCTCAAAGAATCAGTTCAAATATAAGAAGGATCCTACAGCGCTCAAAACAATCCAAAGTGGGGGATTGGTACTTGTACCAAAACCACACTGAAATTAGAATTTATGGTTGTGAGCTAGCCCGATACAAACTACCCAAATACCTCCCAATGAGGTTATTTACCTTGGAGTACTACAGGCAGATAATCAATTCAGATGAGTTACATTTTGTTAGAGCCAAAAAGAAGGCCCAGCTCAGGATAAAAGACTAATTAGGTCCCTTGATTTGTAATAGTCGAGAAGCTAGAAGGGAGGCAGACCAAATCCTTCAAAGCTTAAATCTAAAGCAAAGCTTCATATGGAGGTATGATCCCTTGGATTTCATTTGCAACAAAAGACAGAAAAACAAGATGGCTCCCTACATTCATTACCATATCCCTGAAATAGAAAAGTATGCCAACCAACTGGAATGTGTGGAAAACACTTTAGAAGACAGGGATAACACTGAAGTTGTTGTGGAAAATACTTTAACTGATCTAGAGAAACAACTTGATGAGGATTCTTTCCTGCAGGTGCCAGGAGAATCATAGGCACAAGGAGAATCATAGGCACCAGGAGAATCAGAAGTACAAGAAGAATCAAAAGAACCAAACCTATTAGAGGATCCAAATCAAACAAGTAGACCAGAGCCCACCATGAGTACCCCATAGTCTTACAAACTCCTCTAAATGAGAAGAAAAGCCTCAAAAGAAATAGGGAAGGGGCCACTACTTCAGGAAGAGCAACATCACATGCTTATGCGAAGACTAGCCAGACTAAAAGACAAAGAGAAAAACCAGCCTCTGAACAGGAATATACAGAGGAAGCAGTTAATGTCACAAGCACTAAAAGAGAAGGGAGCATGCATGCCACTCCCTCTGGAAACATCCTAGAACCTTCCACATCACATACCTAGATATTAGAAAGATAGCAAAGTGTGGAGGTATCTTCTTTCAGAATGCCAGTAGACAAAGACCAAGATATTAAAGAAAGGTACAAAGAAATAGAGGCCATAAATGAGAGGCCGAAAGCCTAGACCTATGCACAATACCTAAAAATGACCACTACCAATCAAACAAGGCTCGTGACAACCTATGATGTTAAAGAGGGGAAAATGCAAATGACATTCATGAAGCCCACTACTCAGCAACCGAGAACAACAGCAGACTTCAAAAAGATAGACTTCGACATACTGGCAAAGGATATCCATCCTATTGACCAAATTGAGCTGCACAAGTAGACAAGGGAGATCATTTATTCCACCTTGACTAGGAAAGCCATCGCTTCCCACCAATTGAAAAATTCCCTGAGTAATATCTCAGCACATTTCCAGCTGGAGAAGGCCTCTTTATAGACCAAAGATACTAGAATAAAGTCCATAGAGGACTTAGTCATTGTGTTGGAACATGATCTCAAAGATGTAAAGGCCACAGAAAAATTAATAAAGAAAAGAATGATGATATAGCTGCTCTGAAGAAATAGCTCAATGTTGGTGAGGTAAATCCCCTCTACGGATAGAGGCGATCCCTACTAGCCCAGAACAGGTCTAGCAATAATCAATCAATGCTACTCTGCAAGTTCTTAGTTGCAATTAAAAAGTGGGTAATGAACACCTACTTGGATTCTAGCGCTATTTGTTTGGTGAAGAGATGCCGCTCTCACTCCTTCGCCCTGGTCAGTCACGATCCTCCACTATCCTCGTGGATGGACACCTACACATGCAAAGAGAGAACAAACACAAGCGTGAAATCTAGTAAAAGCAACTATACATCAGTCAGAAAGGATGTAATTCACATTAACCATTACAAGACAAATGAGAATGGAACCATAACAATAGTCATCTATCTTTTATTAATCAAAAACAGAGAAAGGTACAACTAATGTTATGACGCTGAGTCCTTCTTAAGAGGGTCCAGCGAGCAAGTCTCATAAGCATTCACCCTTGGAGGTAGATCTCCAAGACAAACAACTCTCTCTCTCACACAAGGAAACAAGACTTCACAACCTTCCTTAAGCTCTCTAGCAATCCACACTTAACACACCAACTGCCTATTAGGAGCAGCACTAAAGCACTATGAGTTCTTCTATGTCAAAAACTATATCCCAAAAACTAGCTGCTCATGGCAATGGTGCAGGTTTATATAGGAGAAGGAGTCTCCATGAATGGTGGAAGGATAAGCTTATCTCCAAGAAAGGTGGCTCATATGACGAACAAACATGCCATAGAAGGGAGGGCGACATTCACAAGGCCAACAACCAGGTATGGAGTCATCTGGAAGGCTGGCTATTAGAACAAACTCGCCCAAACAGGATAAAAGCGGGTGTATAACTGGACTGGCGTGCTGACGTCGCATCTCAATAACGGAGGAGGCTATGTCAACGCAAATTAATACAACAGAGGATGCGTTGGCTATGAAATTCGACCAGCGCGGGAAACCCGTGTGCTTCTGCGCTGGCAGCGCATCAGTTGCACTAGCAGCCGCCAGTCAGCGCGGTTATTTCAATAACAGTCGCGATGATCAAATAAACTTTGGCATAGAGGGTTATTTGGCCGATTCAGAGAGCATGAGCATGATGGATTTGATTTCATGACACAGTAGGGAGACTGACAAGGAGACAGTGACAAATTACTGTGTAACAGATGCCCCCTAAAGCATGAAGCC